>PVKA01009257.1:0-69184 GCA_004027165.1 Ctenomys sociabilis | reverse complement strand
TCACCAAGGACAGCCACAGTGACCACTCCAAATCAGAGGCTTAGGGTATAGAACTTTATTTATAATTTAGTCCACAATCTATTTATTCAGAAATAATTTCAAGTGTACAAGAAAATTTCAAGTATATAACAGAATTCTTATATATATATGGGATATATATATATATATATCTATATATATATATATATATAGATATATATATATATATATAAAGGATATGTATATATCCTTTACTCTTTGGCATTCTGTCCCATTTACTTTGTCATTCTCATTCTGTCCCCCTTTACACACACACACACACACACACACACACACACACACACAATATGTGTGGAAGTTATGAGCCTTACTAAATAGTTTCTTATGCCCCCAAATACTTGGGAGTATTTCGTAAAAATAAGAACATTCTCTTACATGATTGCAGGAAATGTAGCAATCTACGTTCTGTGTTCCAGCTTTGTCACTCAATCCGATCATGTCTTTTATTGCTTTTTCCCCTCCCTACTTAGCTGCTGGCCCCAATCCTGAATTACATTTAGTTGACACTTATGGGAAACAGGTTTATACCCCTCTTTGTCTTTCCTTCATTGACGTTGTTCAAGTGTTTAGACCCCATATTTATTTCTCAGATGAGAAATTGTGCTATTTCTAGGATCACACTTAGTGATAGAAGGACAAGAAGTAGAAACAAGACATTTGAAACACAGAACAAATATTATTCCAATTAAACTCCTAAACTAGATATTAAAAGTGACATCATTTACCCTCTCTACTAAATTGCCTCCAACTACATAGTAATTTTGAAATCTGAGACATCTCTACACAGTTTCTCACCAGTAGAACCAGTATTTGTTATGCTGAAAGGACTTAATGCCCACACCTATAATTATCAAGAACAAAAGAAACTTTTAATTTAAAAATTTTATTAGAAAAATACACTTCTAATGGGTGTCTTATCTACAAAAGCAGCTATTATTTATAACAACATCAGTTGTTCAAACCATGCAAACTCACGTGATTGAAATAGTTAAGATAGAACAAAAAAGCATAAACAGAAAAAGCTAGGCTTTATAGTCCACAGTAGTAGTTTGTCAACTTGGAAAGATTAAATCCAAGCAGACATGAACTGAGTTCTAGAAATTTAGGAGTCTGGCAGTCTTTCGCATTCTCTATGAAAAGGAAAATTCCAGTAGTCACTGCTAAGCTGGTGACTGATAGCAGATGCGGGTGTGCATTCTCATGCACACCCATGCGCATGCTGGGGAGCAGGCCGAAGGACGGTACACTCATCTTCTCCTTCTTTTTGAAGTAGAGAAGAGGAGATTAGATCATGAGACTGGGCTCCCCTTTAGTGTGATGCAGAAGATGTCACTGTGCCACTGGAACCTGCCTTTGACCGTGGTCCGGCATCTTCCCCTCTGAGCTCCTCGCCCACGTCTCGGTCCACCTGTCCCCAGCATCCTACTACAGAAAATATTTAGGCAGCACAGTCCCTACTTCTGTCTCCTCTGGAACCTGTTCTCCTCCCTCTGTGAAGCTGGCTGCCTCCTCCCTCCAAAACAGAAAGTCCAGCCAGTTGAGCAGCATTGCTGTAAGGTGGTGGGGAGAGGTTGAGAGCAGCCCTGACCCTGCTGGTCATGCAGGGGGTAGTTAGAATTAAGTCCCACTTTTCGAGCACTTACCATGTGCCAAGCTGTTCCCATTTGTCCACTCATTCAGTCCTCTGATGAACCCATGAGGTGGGGGTGGGGAATCTCATTTAGAGACAAACTAAAACCTAGGGACACAGTGGGGCCTGCAGAAGATCTCGGGAACAGGGGTGCAGTGTCACGTACTCTACTGAGCTGCACCCTGGCTCAAGAAATTATTTTACAGCTAAATAATATGCTCATAAAAATCTATCAATAACTAAAATTTTAATGGCATATGACTTTGAGGAAAGGACTTGTGTTAGTCCTTCATTTACAATAATATCTGATGACACACTGCATCCTAATTTATCAGGATGTGTCCAATTGTGCTCCGGAGCCTGTTTATAAAATTGATAACATATGCCATTCACTTGAGATGGAAGTGAACATAGTCATGGAAATTTTGCTTTGGTACAGCTTTTTTTAAGCCAAGAATGATTGAACACACCTATGATCACAGCTACTTAGGAGACTGAAGTCAGAGGGTCACAAGTTTGAGCCTCACTTGAGTCTCTCAAAATTTAAAAGTATAAAGGACTGGAGAGGTAGCTGAGTGATGGAGTACTGGCCTAATTCACGTAAGGCTCTGGCTTCTATTCCCAGTATCAACACACACACACACACACACACACACACACCCTACTTTTATTTGTAAATTTAACTTTTGTTGAAGTCTGTTGTCTATTCAAAGTCTGGCGCCGCGTGAACGAGCCGCGCCATCAGGCAGTGCTAGCCCGCGTTGTCCTGCTTGACCTCACGTGACCTCACGTGTTCCTTATGTCTCCCCTGCCCCAGAAGTGAGGAAATGTGCCTGACTGAGGTTCAGAGGCACGAGCGGTAGGCCATAAAATCGCCATTTGCTTTCATTTTCCTCCCAGAAGACAACTTGTACTTTTTTTGTGGCTTGCCAGTAATGATATAAAAATGTGATGTCACATTAGTTTCTCTTGAGAATTTCCTGAACATCATAGGAATGAAATAAACACATGTTTTGGGAGAGAAAAATACTTGTTTTCTTGGATGCTGGTGAATGCTCCCGCCGTAACGGGCCTTTTCCATCCGGCCTTTCAGGATCCTGCACTGCACGCTCATCATGCCGCTGCACTACCTCGAGCCCTTCTTCTCCTACGTCTTCCTCAACCTGCAGCTGCTGATTCTCCAGGGCCTGCACTTCTACTGGGGCTATTTAATCCTGAAGATGATTAAAAGAAATATCTTACAGAAGGTGAGCGATACCCAAATGTGACTATTCCTAGCAAGTAAACCTCACTGCCAGATTAAAGGCCTGGCCCAGAGACTGAACACTCAAGTTAATTTGTAGTTTTAAATATTTTCTCTCCTTTGTTGAATCTTTTTATTTTTAATGATTCTGATATCAAACCTAGAGCCTGTTATTTTCCCAGCATGCACTCTACCACTGAGCTGTTGTCTCATTATTATTAAGATTTTTTTCTACAATGTACATTTTTAATGAATAAGTCTCTGGGGTACATCTAGAAAATTGCTTTTAGGGATTAAAGGTGTAGGTCAGTGGCAGAACACTTGCCCAGGGTGCTCGCTAGGCAGCCCCCAGGACTGGAAAAGCAAAAAGGAGGGAGGAGAAAATGCCTTTATTCAAGTTTGCTGTTTTGGGGAAAACTTTTTAATGCCTAAATTAATGGTAATTTTTTTTAAAAAATCCCCTAATGAGTCAAAATATCCTCCAGTTTGTTTGGGACTAGCTGTATGATGATAGTGAGGAACATTTTAGAGCCTTATATTTACCTCTGGTGAGCACCCCATTCACAAATAATGATCTCTTCTTGAGATGGTTCCTACCCTCTAAAATATTTTCCATCATTTGGCTATACTTTTTTGGTGGGGGGTATTTTACTAAGGGTCTACAGGTTCTCACTACATAGCTTGGACTCATAGTGATACCCCTGTGTTCAGCCTCCCAAGAGTGGGATTACAGGTACGTGCCACCACGCCCAGTCTCAATCGCCATCTCAGTATGTCCCAGGAGCAGGGCCAGTACAGTGTGCCCGGGATTGAACTCCAGCCACTGTGTGTCTGCTTAAGCAGGCTTTAATCTGCTAAACTATTTGGCCAGCCCCTACATTCAGTTTCTAAAAAATCTTATTTTCCTGAATATAGCCATGCATAATCACTTAGTAACAGGACACATTCAAAAGATGCCTTGCTAGGTGATTTTGTCATTGCATGACTGTTACAGAGTAAGCTCAGCAAATCTAGATGGTATAGCCAAGGTCAGTGATGGTGAACCTTATAGAACCTTCAGTGACAGCAAACAGCCCACTGTGGGATACATATAGATTTGCCACTGCTGGCCATTATATGACACACAACAAGTATATTGCCATAGCCATATGTGTGTCTATGTGTAGACCATAAGATTAGATCAAGCACAAGAGAAACTGATACAGTCAAAAGATGTGTGACATATTAAATGGGGCTGGGGAGATAGCTTGGCAGTCTAAGAGCCTGCCTGGCAAGTGCAAGGTCCTGAGTTCAGTCCCTGGTCTGCATGCTTTGCTGGCCTGGAACCCCAGGTGCATCATGCCAGCCTTGAGATCGGGTGTGGTGGTGCATGCCTGTAATCCCAATGCTGGGGAGGCTGAGACAGGAGGATCACTATGAGTACTCACTATGTAGTGAGACTCTGTATCCAAAACAAAACAAAGATAGAGACATGTCAAACATGACGCTGCTGCCTGGGCATACAGGACCCTCTTATACGATGCACTTTCTTCATGCATAAGAAGAATATACCCTAAAAGAAGAGGTAGACTCTGGTCAGCACACAGACCAGTAGCTCAGTCAATCATCATCAAGCACTGCATCCTGCCCGCATTGTCTGTGAGGTGCTTTCTTACAAGCAGTAGTGCAGAAGGAAAACACACATGATGGTTGTGTTTTCCCACAAGGTTAGGATGACTGCAGTCTTCATGACAGGAGCTGTCCAGCTCCTTTACAATTGCAAGGGACCACCATCTTATGCAGGGCTCACCATTGGCTGAAAGGTGGCCATATCTAGCCCATAGCTGTAAAAACAAATTGATAATAGTGTTTGAGACAATACAAGGCTTGTGTTTGTTTTGTTTTGGACTCAGCTCTGGACTCTAATTCCCAGAGCAGGGTAGAAATGAATAACACGCAATCACTGACTACTGAAATAGTCGATTATTAGGTGGGAAATATCCACCTATTCGCAGCTCACTATAATGTAGAATACTGAGGGGTAAACAGGAGTCCTAAGGATCTACTGTGGGAGAAGAGACAAAAGAGAAATTCTGGCTGGCGATAACTCGGGCCAGCCAGGTAGCTCAGCGGACTAAAGCACCTGCTTTGGCAGAGCACAGAGGCTGGTGTTTGATCCCCCACCGTGAGCTGGCAATTGAGACTGGGTATGGTAGTGCGTGCCTGTAATCCCAATGCTTAGGAGGCTGAAAACAGGAGGATCACTGAGTCCAATCTACATAGTGAGACCCTATATACCCTGTACATTTAGAGAGGGAGAGAGAGAGAGACAGAGACAGAGAGACAGAGAAAGACAGATATATTAATTGAATCAAGGGGCCAAGGCCAGTTCCACTGAACAACGGAATTTGAGTTGTACCTTTAAAGCAATGAAAAGAATCAGATCACATTCTTGTTTGTCTGGAAAGTGCCAGAGAAAGTTTCAGGTGAGCATCTTTTTTTATTATTATTTTGTTTGTGTATTTGGTACAGGGTCTTGTTATGCAGCTTGGACTCACAGTGACCCTCCTGTTTCCAGACTCCTCAGAGCTGGGATTATAGGCGTGCACCACCACTCCCCACCTCAGGGGGTGGCTCAGCGTACCTGGGGGTGGGCCCGTGCGGCATGGGGTAGTGGGGATCTAACCCTGGTTCCCGAGCTTGCCTAAGCAGGTGCTGAGTCCACTGAGCTATCTCACCAGCTCTTTTATTTATCTATTTATCTATTTATATCAGGTGACCATCTTGCACCTGGTCCACTCTGGGCTTACATGTGATGACTGGGCTGGTGATTAGTTGAGCAAGTCTATTTTTTAAGTCAAATCTCTCATTAATTCACTTTGCTACGTTGTGTCTCAGAGATCCCTAAAGAGTTGCCAAATGAAATGGACCCTGTAATAATGAACCTCTGGCTATTTCACCATTTTTTAGCTTCCTGGTCCAGACAGTGGAATGGGAAATTGAGCAATAGCTGAATGTTCTTCTAGTTACTGATATGAGGTTGTTTCATTGAGAGTTGATGCTCTTCCTTAAAGCTGGAGTGTCATGAGGGCTTTACTTGAATGGTTCTAGTTCATGAAAATTTGAAATAGCTTTTCTGTGATCTCTGAAAATAGTTACCTTAACTATAAGTGACTGACAGAGTCAAAGTAACCAAGAGAAGGCTAAGGACTTGAGCAGTTAGACAACTGGCATATCCCGTAATTGCTATAAAGGGAGGGCTCTAATCTGATTCTGTCATTCCATTGGATCAGGCCTTTTGGAGCCCCATCCTCACACAGCAGCTGTCCCCTGATTAGCTGGCGAGTGATGGCAATTATGAGCCTGGAAGGGACCCGAGGGGATGCAGCTTGGAAGCCAGACAGCATCCTTATTCAGGTCCATGTGATTTTCAGGTTTCTGGCCTCTAATGTGTTGTGCCAGTTCTCATTAGAAAGCCAGCAAGCTGGTGAGCTGTGGACAAGCATCCCTGATTTTTCATGCTGTTTTTTTTGAAAAGCTGTTTCCAATTGCAATTTGACAGCAGCACGGAGGCCCCTGCAACCCCATCCCTGCAGTCCAATGGCTTCAGCTAGCTCGCGTGTGCACTGTTTTCCGCAGCAGTGGCAAAACTGGCTGTGAAACCAGCTTATCCCTCCAAAGCCATAAAGCTGCCTTTTAAAGAATGGTATTTGAAGGCACAGTTGCATTTCAGAGAAGAGGAGAGGAACAGCAGCAGGAGTTGAAATTCTTAGAGGAACAAGCAAATAAGTTCTCAACCCCATTTAAAAAGTGTTTGGTAGCCGGGCATGGTGGCGCATGCCTGTAATCCCAGCACTCGGGAGGCTGAGGCAGGAGGATTGTTGTGAGTTCGAGACCAGCCTGAGCTACAAAATGAGCTTAAGGCCAGCCTGAACTGCATAGTGAGACCCTGTCTCAAAAAGGCAAAAAAAAAAAAAAAAAGTATTTGGTATTTAATGCAGCTTCAGTTGTACTAAGGAGGGTAGTTCTTGGCTGCTATAAAAATAGAAGTGTAGCTCATAGATATCCACATTGATTTTACTCCTCCACGAGACTGAGAATTTGCCGCCTTTGACTCCTTACTCATGAAAGGGTCTCAGTACATAATTTGAATATGCAAATGATAATTTGGGAAACAGATCACACTGTTTTGGGTAGAAAATTATAAAATTATTATCAGTTTTGACCTCCCTGAATTTACATGACACACTAAAGAGAAGAAAATTACTATACTTCTTCACCTTTTTTTTTTTTTTTTTGCAGTACTGGGGTTTGAACTCAGGACCCTATGCTTGCCAGGCAGGTGCTTATTCTCCTGAGCTATTTCCCCAGCCCATATACTTTTTAAAACTAGCAGTTTCTTTGCAATAACTTGTTTCCCCCAAACAGCAAAGTTCTTATAGAACTATTAGAAATAGGACCTTCCATGGTTTGCTTTTGTTCTTAAATATTGTAAAAACTGAAGACATGGTTACATGATGAAGAACAGAAGACGAAATTCTTAGAGGAAGAGGTAAATCAGTTTTCAGTTCTAGTTAAGAAGTGGTTAGCATTTAATGCACCTACAGCTGTTGCCAAGTGCGTCCCATCCACTGCCTCCCTGTCCTCATGTGTAAGCTGGGGCTGACAGTGTGGTCTCAGGATGCTAATTTATGCAGACCTTGCATTCCCAGCCAACCTGCTGCTGAGTGTAGGGTGTGATGCTGAAACCCGAGGATGCTATATAGTGAGCTATGTTGAGAAGAGCCACCAACCAGCACGACCCACCAGGAGACAGGACAGACTGACATCCACATCTTGTTGTCCTCTTTACACATGCAAGAGGGGCTTCTAGAGATGATTAGAAGGAACGTGGTATGCTTTCATTTAATGACACTTAAGAAAACTTGATCATTCTTTTTATTTTTTTAAGGACAGGGTGTACAGGGTGTTCAGGGTCTCACTATGTAGATTAGACTTGTAGTGATCCTCCTGTTTACAGCCTCCCAAGAGCTGGTATTACAGGCATGTGCCACTACACCCAGTCTCAGTTGCTATCTCAGCATGCCCCCAGGGGCGGGGCCAGCACAGCAGGCCTGGGGATTGAACTCCCAGCCCCTGTGTCAGCCTAAGCCGCTGAGCTATTTGCCTGGCCCGAGAACTTGATCATTCTTAAGCTTTTATTTTTTTCTTTTGAAATATTGTACTGGGTCCTGGCCAATTCAAGCACGTCTCTGTGACATCTTACACTGGGGAATAGCCAAGATACACAGGAGGAGCTGAAGCACACAACCATTAACACCAGGGTGGGGACTCTAGCCCCTTGGAAATCTGCCCCAGCCATCAGTAACTCAACAGTTGGTGTCCCTTAAGTACACAGATGACACTTCCCACACCCTGCACTACTCAGTTAAAGAAAGATGTGACCTTTGGCCTGGCCTGCACAGTGATTTCTCGAGAAGGCCCAGAATAGAGCGCAGGTCCCTTCCCCTACAGTCCGTCACCATTCCTCTTATTCATTGTAATTAGAAGCAGAAAATGAGTAACTAGAAAATCAATTAAAAATACTTGTATGGAATAAAAAAAATTATGAGCATATACATATAATAATCAAAATAATAGCTTAAAATGTAGCACAAATAAACTTCTGAACTTTTAAGAGCACAAGAAAATGTGTTATTTTAAAATGCAAAATCACACGTAAAACAACTAGGTAGCTAAGAGCACGCTGCGCGCCCACGCAGTCTGCGCTCAGCTCTGCTGTGCCCTGATGAGGAATCCCGAGCGTATCCTTCCATCCAGTGCTCAGTTTCTTCAGTTGTAAACCGAGATGCTGATATCAGCACCTACTCAGAGTCTAAGGCCTTCAGACAGGGTCAGGCGCATTGCGAACTGCGGTTATCCTTACCATTGTTCCTTACCCGGCTTTCTTCTACTGATTTTACAAAAAGCCTGTACTTGGTGAGCTGCATAGTACCTGGCAGCTGTGCCACAAAGCATTGGGCCGCTGTGCCTGGAATTTGGTTAAGCGTCTTCACTGGGGCCAGATAGGCGGTGGGGCCACTGATGGCATCAAATCCTTTGTGTGCAGCCATGGGCTCCAATGGCAGCCTCCCAAGTCGCCTTCCGCCTTTCGTACTCTTGTGGCGTGCATCCCAGGTGACCTTTGCTGCCACATTCTTTTGGATGTCTGTGTATGAGGGCAGAAGTACTAAGTCTGTAATATCCAAAAGCTCCCTCAATCTCTTATAATAGTAGCCAGTAGCAGATACAGAAAATGGATTCGGCTGGAAAACCTTCATAAAATCATCACAAATGTTGGCAATTGAAATAAAGTATTATAAAACGTTTTCAACATATATTCTATATTCCTTAATATTTATAGAGATTCCCTAGTTTGACAACTTCTCCAAGAAATTACAGTGGAATTTATAAATCTGTGATGATAACTGCCAGCTTGCTTGGCTAAAATCAGTGTACATCCAGCCCCACAATATGACAGGCTCTCGGTGATTTGAGCACCCGCCCGGGGCCCTGGCTGCTGTGTGGGGCGTGCCACTCCCATCCACCTTCAAATTCATGCTGGTGTCCAGCCTCTGGGCCACTCTGTAAGCACTGTCATTGTCTCCGGCATGAAGGAAGAGGGTGAGAGTCGGTGAGGAAGTTACACGAGGGGTCCCTGTTGTCCCACAGCACTGGGATTCACACCCATGTAGCCTCAACCTGCAGAGCCTGTGTTGTGATGCTGAGCTCTTCTGCCCCCCTGGGGATTAGTAAACAGGTGCCCTGGAGATGGGACACCTTTCCATGTGTGTGTTTTCATGTTTCTCTTTGTATGTTTATTCTGGCTTTATGCTCGGCTCTCAAGAATTTCATAATTGTGTCTTTGATATCATTGCTTTGCAAGTAATTAATTCCAGCCTTTCATGGAAGGCGCTTTAGAAAACATCAGAGCTTTCCCATTAAGAGATTTTTCTGGCTTAAAGCAATCATAAGGCTGTGTTTTTATAAACTTGAAGGGGTAGAGTTGTTTCAAGACGGTAATTATCTTCATTGTTCTTAGATAATAAAAGCAAGAAAACATAGGAAGAGCCAGAATCCCAGCCTGAATGCAGCCGCCTCTTCCCACTCTGATGCCACCATGAAATTTCTCCTTTGTCCTTGACTTGTATTCTTCACCCACCAGGGACAATGAGGGTGCTGACATGAGTGTCCAGGAGAAGGCCTGGCCACATTCCCAACCTATGACAGAGCGATGTGCACCTGAGAGGGGGCATTGCCCTGCGGGGCCAGGCAGAGGCTTAGTGGGGAAAGGGGCTTCTCATGACCATGCAGATCAGGACTGGGACAGACAGTGACCTGTTTTCAGTCATATTTGCATGTGCGCGCATGTGTGTATGTGTGTTACTGGGGGCTGAACCAAGGACTTTCACATGAGCTGCAGCTTCAGTGTTTAAACATTTTTTAAAAATTGAAACAGGGTCTCCCTAAGGCATGAAGTTACCCAGGCTGGGCTCAAACCTGCCATCTTTAACCTTCTGGAGTGCCAGGATTACAAGCATGCAGAACTACACCCAGCCCATCTATGTTTTGTCTACCCCAGAACAGCATTTTCCTGGTGTTCTAGTATACTGGGATTTCCAGTATCTTGTTTGTGAGCCATTTGGAAGTTCTCTTACTGCTGTTGTCTAAGTGACTCCTCCGTCTGCCGGGTGGATGGCAGGAGGACCACTTGTAGGCACTGCAGCGCCTCTGCCCCTCACACACCAGTGTGTCTTTTTGGCTCTTAATTCTAGGCAAACTGACCTCTGATGGGAAAAGGTTCTATTACGGTTTTTTTTAATTGCAAGAGTTTTTCATCTTGGCTCTTTTCTGTTCGCACTTTGTCCTGTTGGAAGTAGGTGTAGCAGGCAGCTGGATGCTGGCCAGAGCTGGCTGAGGATGGCTCCCTAAAGCAGATTCTGGCTGCTGGGTGTCTGTGTAAAACCAGCAAGGCTCACGTCCCTGCAGTTGTAATTACTTAATTACATAAAAGAGTTGCCGGACTTGCCATATCACCTACAAGCTCTCTTTGCACATGCTTACATTTCTTGTCTAAATATTTTTCCTACCCATTGCTATCAGAGTTCCTTAGAGGTATTGGATTAAGAAATGATTGGACCAGTGGGAAGTCAGCCGAAGCGTGGTACAGGGAAGGGCGTGCTCCACAGAGAGCCGCCCACTGTGAGTTTCCGTTGGTACCTGTGGTGTTGAAATCCTGCCTGACTGTCCTCTTTCCACGTGGTGAGCATGATGTCCCCTCAGCCACTCACCACATCTTCCACAATTGGAAATGTGGATGAGGGGTGGGAGGAAGATCTAAGTCAAAAGTGCTCAGAGAAGTTCTGGCGCTCCTTGTACCAATGGCTCTAAAAGTCGTCTCACAAAAATGAATGTTTACATAATCCTAAAGAGAACAGATCATCTCCATTTTATTAGTGGAGAGACACACACGCATGCGCATAAATGTGCACATGCTCAGATAACTTGTGTGGAATCTGAGGGCTAGACAAGGGGGCAAGCGCAATTCATGGCTTGTTAATAAATCTACACTCAAGGATGTGAAAGCTTTACTCATGGGTTCTCAGATGAGAGAGATTGGTAAAAACAGGTGTGAGGGAGACGCCATTCTGGTCAGCGCTGACCCTGTTGATTCCCGCTATTTCTGGGGCCACACCCTGCGCCTGCCTCTGCTCCCACTATGCAAGTCTCTGAAGAGAGCTTCATATAACACAAAAGAAACTTTATTCCTGAAAACGCATTCCATTTGTGGGCCAGAGTAAGAGGAATTAGTTTTTAAAACATTTTCATTTTGATTTATCGTGTGGCTTTAGTGCTAGAGTGATTTATGGTGCAGATGGCTTGATCCGTGTTTGCTTTAGGAGCAGCCAGTGTGCATCTGCAGAGCTCTGGGCTCCAGGGGCTGTGTCCCTCCTGGCATGTCTCCTTGCGGCATGCAGGGGCTCAGGGAAGTCTCAGTCTGCAGGTCCCTGGCCTGTGCTCTGGAGGCCTGACCTAGCCTGTCACTTACTTAGTTTCACTCCAAGAAGCTCGTGTGCTTCTGGAGTATTTTCAGTGTGGATCTGGAAATGTGGCCATGTTTTTTAAGGAAGTGGATTGGCTTCCCAGTCATTTAACTGGATTGGAACCTCTGACTCAGACCTCCAGCCTCTGAGAACTGGCTGCAGTGGGCACAGACTGATTTCCGGACAGGCCCTGGTGCTAGCCACACCAAGTGGCTTCCTGTGCAGTGACTGCCCAGGAGCCTTGGGCTCTACTCACACTGCGATTTTACCCCTTAATGGGATGTGAGGTGTGTGAAGAACGTGAAGGCAGTTTCAGTCCTGGGACCATCCTGGGGTCTTGAGAAAGAGGGTAGGCCAAGGCTCCACAGTCACAGAGGACACCTGAGGTGAACATGGCCCACTTGGGAGCTCTCTGCTCCTGCTGTGTTTCTTCCTCATGTCAGATGAAGTGTGCATGTGTGTTCACACATGAGAACATTTGGAGAGCATCTGTGCCTTCCCACCTTTGAGAGAGAAGGCTTTGGGGAGTTGAGCTGGCCTCAGGGAGAACTGGAACTGTGATGCAACCGTGACATAGGCCTCTCAGCCCTACAGAGGGCTCTAGAACCACGTGCCCCCGCAGGGCTGGCTGGGCCCTCAACCATTGTTGAGCATGGGCAGCCCTCTGGGAGGGGACCTAGCACTGCCTGAGGCAGCTCCTTCAGCCCAGAATAGCACCCAGAGGAGCCACCTGGATGCAAGCTCCCTCCGAGGGGATCTTAGAGCCTGGGTCCCCGGGGTTTTGTACCCCACACTATCTACATGCTCTTCTGTCTTTGGCTTCTCTGCCCCAGGGCTAAGGAGGTTGCATTTCCTCCATGTCAGGGGGCACACTAGGAATCAGAGGGCTCAGGGCTCCAAGCACCTCCTCAGATATGAGGCTTCAGAGAAGTCTTCGGTCATTTCCACCTCTGTTTTTCATTGGGGTTTATGCCTGTGCTACCTTTGTACAGAGCTATAGTGAGGATCAAATGCTAATGTGAAGTTACTGCCTATGCTGTGAGGTGTGAACAGCGGGGCTGCGATGGCCATGAACCACGTGTCCCATACTGTCCCAGCCAGTTGCTGTCTCTTCCTCCTTCATCGTTCGTTCCTCTTTCCTCTTCCCTTCATCACCTCCAAGACACTCATTTTTCTCTGGCTGTTTCTCTGTGGGAGACAGGTTCCTGAGCCCAGCCCACCAGAGGGCAGGGAAACATTTTGTCCAGATGTAGAGTGAGTGTGTGGCTTGGGGGTTTGGCAGAGTAGGGAGCCCCGACCAGGAAAGGCACTGAAGTAAGGCTGGGGCTTGCTACGAGGCTTGCAGAAGGCACAGCAAGCCAAGGAGGGGGTGTGGGGGGGCAGAGCCACTGGCTGCCTGCCTGTCTTCCCATTCTGTCACCACCGAGATTTCCTGCTCCAGCCCCACAAGCTATTTTATTAGCGCTCAAGGATCAGGCCAGGTCTCTTGCTCACAAGGCAGCTTCAGCTCACCACGTAGCCTCTACCTCAGTCGCTGATGACATTTGAGGTCCGTTACTGTCTGGGGATCAAAGCTGGGCTTTCCCACCCAGCGACATCGCTGCCTGGCCCCACCCTGCATTTAAGGTAGGATCTTGCCAAATGAGCCAGGCTGGGCTGTAAGGGCATCCTCCTCCCTCGGCCTCCCAGAGTGCTGGGATTACAAGCATGCACCACCATGCCCAGACTCACAGTGATTCTCCTGTTTCAGCATTCCCAGTGCTGGGATTACAAGCGTGTGCCACCGTGCCCAGTTTCAGTGGCTGGCTTGGTGTGGGGCCAGCTCAGCATGCTGTGGTACTGGGGATCAAACCTGGATCCTTGCACTTGTCACGCAGGCACTGAAACCACTGAGCTATCTCTCTGGCCCTAAAAATATAGTTTTCCTACCTTTAGAATTTTTCCTTCTCTCCCTGCCTCCCTTGCTCATTCCTTCTTTTTTTTATCCTTTTCTTCCTTCCTTTCTTCCCTCTTTCTCCCCTTTCCTCCTTCCCTCCCTTTTTCCTTCCCACACCTCAAGGCTGCTGCTCTGTGATCTTCTGCCTTAAACTTCCTTTTTCTCTCTCTCTCTTTTTTTTTTTTTTTTTTTTGTATTTTAGTGCAGGGGCTGCAGGGGCTGCAGGGGCTGCAGGGTCTCACTACGCAGATCACTCAGAGGTCTCACTACATAGATTGGACTCGCAGTGCTCCTCCCGTGTTTAGCCTCCCGAGAGCTGGGATTACAGACGTGCACCACCACGCCCAGGCTCAGTTGCCATCTCAGCGTGCCCCTGGGCAGGGCTGGCTCGGCACTCAAGGATCAAACTCTGGCTGCTGTGTCTGCCTAGGCAGGTAGCTAAATGCTTTCTAGCGCATATCTAGGGATGTGTGCCAGCTTTCGCTTTTGTTACTTTAAATAATGTATATTTTCCCCTGGCTAGTTTGTTATTTTTCTTCATAGTACTTGGTTTCAGGTTTTTGAATCTGGATTTATAGTTTTGATCAAATTCAGATTTCACCAGCTTTTAGAATCTTTTCTGTCATTTCTCCCTTGCCTTCTCCTAGAACTTCAGTTATCACTCATTTTGGTTCATAAGTTATTGGAGTTCTGTTCATTTTATGTCGTTTCCCTTCTATGCAATGATGTAATTAATTTACACTTCTGCCTTCAAAACATTTGATCTTTTCTCATACAATATCTAATCTGTAGTTGATACTGTCTAGTGTATGGCTTTATTCCAGAACCTTTATTTTATCTCTATAATCCATTTTGGTCCTTCTTGAATCTTCCATTTCTCTCCTTGTTATGCTGCAGTTTTTCTTTGCCTCATTGACTATGCAGAGCATATTTACAAGCACTACTTCAAAAACCTCTGCAAATTCTATCATCTTTGATATTTCTGGATCTAGTTTTATTAATTGAATTTTCTCCTGGGCATGTGTCATATTTTCCAACCTCTGAAAATATTGTAATTTTTTACAGGATGTCATCTTGGACTTGACATTGTTGAACTTCACCTTGTTGGAGGCTACATTTTGTTGCATTCCTTTACATCGTGCCGGATTTCTTTCCTTTTTTTTTTTTCATGCAGCTAAGTTACTTGCAATAGGTTTGAGCATTCCAAGGCTTGCTTTTCTGTTGTAGCAAGGTGAGGACAGAACAGCTTTCGGGTGATGGCAGTGGTGTGCAGTCCTCTTGGGGTTCTTCTGGGTGCCTGTGTGCTCAGAGTTCTTTAAACTCTCTGGTCAGAAGTCAGCAGATTGCCTGCCCAGTAGGAGCTCCTGGGATTGTTTGGCTGGCTCCACTTTGGCATGTACACAGATCCGTTCATGCCCCCAAACTAGAAGGAACACCATTATGAAATCTGGAGCACTCTCTCTCTCTCTCTTCCTCTCTTTCTCTCTGCAGCCCCGGTCTCCCTACCCCCCCCATTCTGCTCCACCGGTTCCAGCTTCTGGTTGAGTGGTCTCAGCCCTCACTGTCCTCACCTGAGGGGCACCGCGGGGCTCTCTTCAGTTCTTTGTTGGCTGCAGCTGAGAAGCTGCCCCCAAGCAGCAAGCTGACGCAGTTATAGGGCACTCATTCTTTCCTTTCTTCTGGAATTTCAGTACTGAGCTGCTTCCCAAACAATGTCTACAACATTGTTCCACCTGCATGACCCAACATTGTAGCTGTTAAGGTGCTTGGGCAGTGCTGGGGAACCTTCCAGAACTTGCAGTGATAAATAGCCTTCTGCGGCATGCACACCCTACACTGCCGCCACTGTGCTAGCATATTCCATCGCTATTTTTCTGTTATGGCCAAAAGCAGAAGTCATAGTATATTTTAAATAACTTTAGTTAAATAACTATATTTTCTGGTAAAACCTGCTTTTTTAGGTGGCTCCTCCTTTGTTTCTTATATTTCCCTATAGGCTGGTGTTATGTAATAAAAAATATAGTGTAAGCCACATACACATTTTAAGTGATTTAATAGTGCTATTTGAGCATAATAAGACAGCACAAAACAAGTTAGTAAGATATTAGATGCACTTGATTCTCTATCTGTAGAGTTTGGCTTTTCCAGGGTTGTGATCTCCTGTCTCACGGAGTTTGTGGCCCTTTCTGCATGCCAGGGCTGCAGACTACTAGGTCTCAGCCTGCAGCGTCAGTTTCCCTCCCTCTGTCCGTGTGATTCCAGCTTCCTCCCCGTCCTGCACTCCGACCGCCCAGGACCCCACACCTGAGGGCGCCCTCCCGCACCTGCTACCTGCCGCGCTGCTGGTCCACATTAGCCCAGTTCTATGCATGTCGCACCTGGAGCAGGGAAGTGTTTGTCACATGGCCCGGCTGATCCAGTTAGCAGGGTCTGCTGGCTCTGTGGAGTGGCTGATAGTCGTGTGCGTTGATTTCTATTGAGCGTGATATTGATGAAAACTGTTTAATTCTTCACATGGGCTATTCTCTAGACAGTTTTCTCTGTTTGCAAATGCTCTAGTGTTGGTGAGTTTTTTCTTGCTGGAAGTTAACTTCCTTCTTGTTGGTCATGATGTCCTCTGAACTTTTGTTTGCCAATGGGGAGATACGCCATTTGGTGACAGGAGTCTGAAGTGTTCCTGAGGTCCACTAAGTGACATCAGGCATGGTCTGCAGAACTCAGCTCATGAAAAAGTCATGATATTCCCTGATATATATTCTAATCAAGGGACTATTATAATTGTATTTAAGGCCAACCTAGAAAACTGTCTACTGCTCACACTCTTAAGAAGATCTCCTAGAATTCCAGGCATGTACCCCACATCAGCGTGTTTCATACCTACTGTGTTAATGGTGACTGATTATAGTGTGACAATACTGCTCACAGCCAGGCCCCAAATCAGGCAGTCATATCAGAATTGAGGAGCTGAGACCCCAGCATGGACATTTTTACTTGATATCAAACTCAGGACTTTGCGCTTGCCCACAGGTGCATACACCACTGAGCTACCTCCCTGACCCTAGACATTGAAATTTTTGACAGTCTTCATCTTCTCCAACCTAAGTGATTCTAACTCATACCTGGGATTGTGGTCTACAAGATTAATGAGACAAAAAAGCGGCACCCGTCATCCTCACCACTGGAAATGCACCTGCAGATGTCCCTCCGTTTGTCCCTGCACTTACTTGGCTGACCTAAAATCCAGAGATACCTGTGCTCGTCCTCAAGTAACCCTAATTGACGAGACCTCCAAATGCACTTGCCTCTTGCAAATTGTAACAAATATAGTCCACTTTCACTGCACATAGATAGTCTCCGTTAACACCATATAAGTTAAAATTCAGCCTGTTAAAATAAGCAATTAAGGTTCTTAGTAGAAAAATAGAAATCTTTAAAACATTTTCCTGGAGAATTCATAACATGAATTTATTTTGCAAAATGATCTACTAATTATTTTAAAAGAAATACCAGCTACATGAAATGAATTATACCTGCATGTTTATAGCACCTTTCTGGGCAGAAAAGCTATTCAAGAGCTATAGAGATGAAGGAAATGAAAATCATTTGGAATCCTGGAAGCTAAGCCTTGAGAGAACCTCGGCTGCTTTCTGCTTCGGCTCTTCCTTCTCAGAGAGCGGCCATCGAGCCTTGCTGAGCAAGGATTTGCTGGAGCCGTCAGCCCAGGCGGGCTCAGAGGTGGTTCAAGGCAGAGCATCTGAGCAGGACATCAGAGGCTAGACTTCTAGGGGTGGGAGGGGGCCAGGGCGAGGGCGAGGGCGAGGCAAGGAAGTGGGAATGTGGCACCTACAGCAGTGGGTTGATCGTGATTTTTCTTTCTTTTTTCCATACTGGGGATTGAACTCAGGATCCTGCGCTTGCCAGGAGCATATTCTACTGAGCTATCCCCTGAGTAATCTGTGAACTCTTTCTTCATGTTTTTTTCAAACAATTTTTATTGGCATATTCATTTAAGTTTATAAATTTTTTACAATATGCAATTTATTATTAATCTCATGTTGTGTATTCATTTCAAAAACATCTTTCTAAAATTCACTCTGTCTTCATCTTATATCTTTTACATTTCAATATTTGTCTACAATTTTTAATTCACTATATAATTATTATTGATTTTCAGTAGAGTTAGTGAGTACAAAAAATACATCAGACACTATAAACATACGCAGTTTTTATTTGTTAATTATACCTTATTAAAGCTGGGGGGAAAAATAAAAAGATGGAGACATGTTATGCGTGTGTACGTCTCTACAGCAGAGCTCACTGTTCTTAGTACTAACACGCACTAGTAAAACTCCTGCACCACTGCAGGCCCATAGCAACCTCCTGCCTGAGATTCTACAGCTTATCAGGAACCAATATGATTCATGTTCACATAAAAGCTTGAGAAGCATTGGCCTAGAAAATCATATTCCGTACAGCTCAGAGGAAAAATGTCCATGCGTAGCCAGGTTTCACAGAGCCCAATTTAAATTTAATATAATTCCTTTGAGGAGAAAAAAAAAAGAGAAACTCAATTGTTTTTTTTTTTTTTCTATGACCTTGTCAACTTGGATAATAAGGACTAATATAACAAAAAGGAATGTGTTTTGCTAGTAGTTTAGAAAATTGAACTCTTGACTAAATGTGCTTTGTTTCATACAGTGAAAGCTAGAAGTTTGCTTTCAAAATGGCATAAAATGCTTATTATACTGCTCTTTGTTTCACTGCCAAGGGCAGACTTAGATGTGGAGTCATTCACAAAGCAGTGGGACATTATGAGTCACTCGCAGCCTCCTGGGCTTTCCACATTACAGCGCAGCCTCACGCTCCCAAGCTCAGCGTTTAGTTACAGCGTTGCAGAAATTCAACCAGGATCTGATGAAAGCCATAGCTGCAGCTGTGGTTCCCAGAGGTGCGTGGAAGCGCCGTGGCAGGGACCATTCCGTTACTGGAAGCAAATGTTTCCTCCAGCCAGCATCTCTGCGTGTTCTTTCTCAGGGTCAAGGCTTGCTTTGTTTAGTTGTCTTGCAGTCACTTGTGAGGAATGCAGACCAGGTCTGAGGTAGTTACCTTGACTGAAGCAGACAGAAATGGTGAAGATGTTGGAATTCTAGAATATCTTTAAAAATAATGTCAAAAATAAAGTTAAAAAAGGTGTCAGGCTTTGACGCTAAATTTATTGTGCTCACCATTTGGGAGGAGTGGAGATGAAGACAGTGGGAAGTCAGGTATTGAGTGACACTGGTTGTGTCGCATGCGTTGTGCAGGGCGGGCGAGGGCTGTAGATAGGCCAGCAACAGCGCAGTGAGGCAATTCAGTGCTGCACGAAGATCAACAGAGGGAAATGGGACATGAATCTCTTTTTCATTTCCATCATAAATACTCGAGACCGGGTACTTTATATAGAAAAGAGGTTTAACTAGTCATAGATTCGGAGGCCAGAGGTCCAAGATCATGAACACTCAGTGTCCTTGGCCTCCGGTGAGGCATGCAGGTGGGCTCCGTCACAGCTTGTGGAGCACGTGCAGAAGGATCTAGTGGTGAAGGGGGAAGCCAGGGAGTGGGGAGAAGCCAGCTTTGTCTCTTTTACAACAACCTCTTCTCACAGCCTGCTTTCACGGGAACTACACAAGGTTGCCCGAGAACTGCAGTGGTCCCTGCTGAGTGTAATGTCCCTATAAGAGAGCTGTCTTCCATTACGTCCTGCCTCTCAAAGGTTCCAGCACCCCTCAATGTCCCCACCCTGAGGGCCAAGTTTCTAACACATGAACCCTCAGGTGCCCCACACCTAAAGCATAACAGACAGGAAAATTTGGCTTGCAAAAGAGCTAACTATATGTAAATGTTTGAAAAAATGACCAAAGCTTAAGTATTTAGATTTGGCTGGGTGCGAGTTCAAAGGGGTGGAACTTGAGTAATGGGGAGAAGCCGCAAGGGGGCAGTTGGCAGTGCCAGGTAGAATAAGAAGCTCTTACTGCACCACTGGTGAGTCTCAGCAGTTTGTGAATCTTTCTTTTAGATTATTATGAAGGGTGTATCAGCCTCAGAAACTGTAGCAGAGTATCTTTAGGATCTTTTCAAACACAGAGGACACAGTTTTACTTGTGGGACACCCTTCTGTGTCTTTGATGACCCTACTACAATCTAAGCCCCTAGTGTTTCTCACCCTATTATGCCAACCTCCTAAATGTGCTACCTAGGCTAATGCTGGCTCCCTCAAACCATTGCACACAACAATGAAGAATGCTGTTGCATGGAAAGCAGTTCTTGCATTGGGGCAGACCTTCCAGGGGTGCCTTCTCTGTTCTGTAACCGATGTGTCGCCAGCACCTTGAACTGTGCTTGCAGTGGTTTCTAGTTGAACTTGGAATTGATGAGAACATCTGGCCGTAGTCTGTTCTCACTTTCTCCCCAGTCTTACCTTAGCTTATGCTTCATCTTTTGGTGTGCTAGGGCTGGACTGGCCTCCCCAAGAATGTCAAGATTCTCTCTGCTTCTCAGGGCTGTTACATACATGGCTTCTTTATCTTGACAGGTTCTTTGCCCTACTATCTCTTAGGCTTTGGGTCATACCTATGACCAGCAAAGTTGATCACATATGGGGGGCAGCCCCTGTCACCCACCCTTCTGTGCACACGCCTTTGTTTCTGGAGGAAATACTGAATCCAAGCGTGAGCTGCCTAGCTTCTTGTCTCTAGTTCATCACATCATATTTATGAGGAAGGCACAAGGTAGAACCAAGTGAGTTGAGGTTTGTACCTGTTGGAAATGTTCATCCAGCCTTTGTAGCTGGTCAAGGGTGAGCACTCCTGTTGCTCATTACTTCATGCACCTGGCATTGATGTTTGTTCACCACAAGGGGTTAACGTGGGTGAGGCCAGCAGCTGTAGGCACTAGAGCACCAGTGGCTCCAGTCTAAGGCAGAGGTACCCCAGGGGCTGAGGGAATCAGTAGACAACAGTCCCTTGAGCTGGTCCATGCCACAGCAGTTGGGGTTCTTTCAAGTAGAACAACTTCATTCAGTAGCCACTCTGCTCTAGATCTATCTGTACTAGGGTACATTCCTTCAGAAGTGGGCTGATGAATTGGAGTTGTCTAAGAACAAGCCATGGCTGTCTATCTCTAGAAAAGGGCAAACACAAGACTTTTTGGATTTTCCTTACTCAGAAATCTTGCCAACAATAGCAGTCTTGCTCCTCTGAGACAGGGGTGGGGGTGGTACTGTCCAGCACGAACTGTCTGAAGTGGCCCTTGCAAGTCTGCTTCAGAGGGCTGCAAGTCAGTGAAGGCCTCTGGGGGCCCAAATGTCCACAGCTGCATTTCAGAGGGTGAACCCACACGGCGCAGTGCGGCTGACAGCAGAGCTCACACACCGAGGCCACAGGCCACACGAGCTCATAGTCTGGAGGCTGGCCACAGAGATTTGATACGACTTGGAAACTGCTGAGGCAGCTTTTGGAGAACTGACGGGTGCAGAGGTCTGCATCAAAGAGCTCAGCTGAGCACAGTAGGCTGGAAAATGAGGTCTCGTGTGAGAGACAGGAATCAATAATGATGTTTAGGATTTTGCTGTGAGCTGCTGAGTGAATGGTAATGCCATTGTTGAAATATAAAAGGTCAGCAGAACAAGGGCGAGCAGAGTTTGATGAGACTGTTAAGACACAGCTGCGAGACTGGTTGGCTCTTCACTAGTCAAGTTTGATGTAGGAGATAAGTCTTGGCTGTGTATTGGAAGTCATCTAAAATATTTAAGTAATGCTATGGTAGAGATTCATATTCATTCTCTGTCTCTGGTCTCTCCCTGTCTCGGTCTGTCTGGCTGTCTGTCTCTCTCTCTCTCTCTCTCTGTTTGTCTCTCTTCCCTCCCTCTTTCCTATCTCATGGATGTCTCTTACACTGAAGAAAGATCTACTGAATCCCTACTACAGTAGGCAGCAAGGCTATGCATAGGCTGTCTGTATCTTTGAAAGCTCTGAAAGGTTCGCCAGCAGCAGCCCACAGTGCTTTAGGTGAGCCAGTGAAGATAGCTATGTCTGCTACGTCCTGACTGTTGCTGCTCCTCTCTCTGCCTCTTCTTCTGAAGAGGTGACTGCTGCACCCACCACACCTTCCGCCCATGCTTTATACATTTCCTATCTTTACATGTAGGTACAAACATTGTTTTATGTGTTTTTTACATAAAATTTTTAAACTGTACATAAATGGCATAACCTAATAAATATGCATATATATGTGTGTATATATATGTATATATAAATTTGTGTAACTTACTTTATTCATCACTTATTATTATTCATGTTGAGGTGTGTCTCCCTGTGAATACAGATGCAAATGTCTCCGTGACAGGAATTGCTAGGTTGACTTTACCAGATGCTGCCAAGCTATGTTTCAAACTACGTAGATGACCATTTCTCCTTCCCTACATCTTTGTCAACTTTTGGTGTCATTGGACTCTTTGGTACTTGCCAACTTGATGAGTTGAGGTATTTATGGTTCGTTATTTTAATTTGCACTTTCCCAATTGAGCATTTTCTGTTGCTTGTTGTTAGTTCATTGTGTGGCCTGTGAATTGCCTATTTATATAATTTCCCTGCCCTTCTTTCAAAATAGCTTTTAGCCTTCTCAGCAGTGTCTATGAATTCTTTGTATATCTTGGGTGCTAATATTTGTGGCCAACTTTAACATTTCCATATTAATACAAATTTCTGAGCTTCATTTTCTGTTTTGCCAATGTTAATTTCTCAATCTTGCCGACGTAGAATTCCAGTAATTGTTTTCAAAATGAGTTTATATATCTTTGCCGCCTATTTCTAAAGAAGGTAGAATGTGGCATTTTAAGGAATGTTCTCTCAATCGCCAAGGCAGATTGTAGTTAATCAAATCATTTTCTACACCCGCCAGCAGCTGGTGATTACGCAGTCTAGTGTCTTTTTGTTTAGGTAAAATGGTGAAATGTGGTACTGTGATCTGTCCATCTTAATCAAGAGCCACCTAACCTGAGCTCTGCCATCACTGAGTTGTAACAAAGAAGTCTGAGGCCTGCAGGTTGCAGCTCTCTCTAAAAATGAGCATATCAGGCCCATTCCCGCAGTCCATCTACCCCTAAAACTTAAAATTATTTCCTTGAAGCTTGTTTTTAAAAGCCTTGGGCTGGCCAAATAGCTCAGGGGATTAAAGCACCTGCTTTGGCAGAGGAAGGGACCTGGGGTTAACTCTGCAATGCCTGCAGTGCAGGCTCTACTGATGCTGTGCCCCTGGGGTACGCTGAGAGGGCAATTGGGACTGGACATGGTGGCACGCACCTGTAATCCCAGCACTTGGGAGGCTGTAAACAGGAGAATCTCTACAACTCTGATCTACTAGTGAGACCCTGAGTACCCTGCAGGCCCTTTCTTAAAAAACAAAAAAATAAATAAAATTTTTAAAAAAGCCTCAGACTTGGCAAAATGAAATAATTTGTTAAGGAACTGAAAATTAAAGTATAAATTTTTATTTAGTAATAAAATAATTATAACTAAAATAAATTTTGACTATAGTTTAAAACTATTATTCTTTATGTAATATATTAAAATAGAACATATTCTATTTATGTGGGTGAGTTAGGGCAATATGAAAGGAAGCATGAACCAGCCTCAAAAAGTGGCTATATTTTTCCTCTGCAATTAGGTAACTATGAGTCACCCAATTTTCAGGTCATGTTGCAAACAGCATAGACTTAAGCTCCAACAGGATGCAGCATCTTGAGGCGCTCTGAACAGCCAGTGCTGTCTTGAAGAGCAGTAAAGGGGTCCTGCTGTCTGACTTTGAGCCTACAACAGTATTGGGAGGCCAATGTCGCCCTTCCCTGAAGACATACAGACAACCCAGAGTAACATTCCATGTATGATCAAGTGGGTTCTTTAAGGGTGTCAGGGGGCCTGCCCACTAGCTCAGTCGTTAAGTGCCTTCTTAAACAAAGCAGTCAGGCTCAGGATTCTGTGGTTCAATTCCCAGATATTCAAGCCAAATCAGAGCTGCTGTGAAGGCATGCTGAGGCCTGCAAAACAAAAAAATCCTTTAAGGGTTCGAGGACCGCCCAATGGAGAAGGAGCAGTCTCTTCCACAAATGGTCCTGGGAAACATGGACATTTGTGTGCAAAAGATAGCAATTTGACTCTTATTTAACCTCATATATCGAAATTAAGCAAATGGACAAAAAATTCAAATATTAAAACCTAAAACTATAAATGTTTTAGAAGAAAACATAGGGCAGACCTTAATGACTTTGGTTTTCTAGTGATTTCTTAAATATGCTACCAAAGGCCTGGGCAGCAAAAGAAAAATGTGTACATTGAACTTTGTGAAAATGTAAAACTTTAGGGCATCAGCAGACACTATTAATAGGGTAATAAGGCAGCCCTCAGAATGAGAAAAATATTTGCAAATCATTTACTGTACTTAAAAAGCAGTTAATATCAAGACTATATTGAGGACTCCTAAAACTGAGCCACCCCCAAACACAAAAGTAAACAAAAAAGTCCCAAACACTGTAATTCAAAATAAGCCAAATACTTAAGGAGACATTTTGCCAAATAATTCATACAAATCACCAATAACCCCATGAAAATTAACCCACTCTCATTAGGGGAATGGGAATCAAAACCGCCTCACACCCTTCAGATGGGTAGTTCAAAAGCTACAAAATAGCAAGTGTGGGAGAACTGTGAAACAGGACAGCCACTGCGGGAAATGGCCTGCTAGGTTCTAGAAGCCCCCAAAATAAAGATTTGCTGCATGCCTTAACCATCCCACTTCTGGGTACCTATGAGGTATCGGAAAGAAACAAAAGCAAATGGTCCACACGTACTGCTCGCAACAGCTAATGTATGGAACTAGCCCAGTGCCTGTTGGTGGGCACTGCACGCATCTAATGAGGGGCACTTAGCCTTAAGAAAGGGACTCTCGTATGCTGCGACATGGGCCAGACGCAGAGGTAACACTGTCAGCAGAATAAGCATAAAAGGACAAACACTGTACAATGCCGAGTGATGTGAGTCGGGTACCGAGCATAGTCGAACTCAGAGACAGCAAGCTGAATGGCGGCTGCCAGGCTGCGGGAGGGGGCGGCAGGAAGTTATTTAATGGTTGCAGGGTTTTAGTTTCACGGGATTCGAAGAATTCTGGGGATCGATGGACCTGATGGTTTTCTGGCATTACAGATATGTTTAATAGCACTGCACCGCGCACAGTTAAAATGTGCATTAAGATGGTAAGTGTTATGTCACGTGTATGTGAACATAGTGATGACAGTGACGGTGAGATTTTGTCTGGCAGTGCAGGGCTGTGGGAAGCCTGTGCTCTCACCTCGGTCCTGCTGTTCGGTGCTGGACAGATTTGACGCTGACCGAAGCTCATTTTTTTATGAGCCCCTCTATGCCCCCAAAAGGACCAGTGACTGCTGGAAGGGTCTGTGATGCTTTGGGGGTGCCTCGGCCTTAGGATCCACGTGAGCCTCTGGGTCTGTAGCTGCTCGCCTCTGTGTCCCCACGCACGGACCTGCCCTGCAAAGAACAGTTCTTTCTGTCTTTGACAGCACTTTATTAAGGAGCTTATTCTGATCCCAAATTCAGAATATCCTGGGGGTCACTGAGGGCCACTGTCATAGTGATGGTCATTTCTAGCCTGCCTTCGGAGCCCAGGTCTCCCTTGTCCACTGTGCCAAGCAGGCAGCTCTCACCAGAATGGGTCCTGCTGAGTGACATGAGGGCTCGAGGGCCTGTCAGGATAAGCCCCAGGGATCTACTAGGCTGGCAGCCTCCTCCTCACACTTGTCACCAAGAAGCACTTGGGAGGGGGTTCTTAAAACCTTGCAAAAATTGTATGCATCCATTTCCAATCATGGAATCAATAACACTGTTCATAATTTGAACTAGAAGACCCAGGAAATTTTTGAGAAGTTCAGTTGAATCATAGAAACTTTTGCTAGCTCTAGAAAGCAAGCTATCTCAAGTTATCAGACTCAGAATATGCTATCTCTTTTGCTTTGTTGTTTGCATCTCATTGTTTTCCAGTCTTTATTTTTTATTAGTGCCTGTTTGTGTTCTTTCAGGGTGACTGCTAAGTTGCTCACCCAGAGGGAGTGTGGTCTGGCAGGGGGAGCTGCGCAAAGTCACTGCAGCCCTCCCCTTGCAGAGAGGCTTGCGGAGCCCTCCTTATGCAAGTGCTTTCTGGGGCCTTTAATGACTTGGAGAAGGGCACAGGGCCAGCGGTTTGCAAGAGATGAGTTCTAATAGCCCAAAACCGAGACCTGGTGCCCTGGTCAATTCTACCAGCCCCGGAACAGCGTTCCGTGCATGGGTTAGTGAGAAGGATAATAAAATGAAAGAAGCTGGTTAGTCCTAAGAATGGGACTCACGCGGATTGTGTAAGAGAAGTCTTGGCGTTCAATCAAAGCAGACAGGTACAGTTCCAGAAAACATGGTGGCTTGATCTTTACGAGTGTGTACATTCCTGGTTCCCTGTAGAGCAAATTTGATTTTGGTTTTTATTTCTATTGAAATAAAAATTGATTGCTGAAAAAGATTTGTAGCTGTGAAATGTTTTCTGTGTCAGAGTATGGATTTCTTAGGCTTTATGATTTCAGCTGATTAGAAAAACTGTGTTTCCATCATACTTTAGCCAGAATTTTCCAAATGATGGGTTGCTAAATCTATTTAAATGAAATAAAATATACCATGTCAGGGTTTGCCTCACCTAGTAAAATGTATTAATTATGTGTCATTGTAGTTATTTCAAATTTTATTCCTAAATATCAGGCCTGATAGAGCAAGGTGAGACAGAGTTGGGACAGCGAGGGGGGGCGATGCAGCCGTGCTAAGCTTGGGTGGAGGGTGGCAATGCTTTCTTCCACCAGGAATGGGTCCCAGGCTGGGCAGGGCTCTGCGCTTCTGCATGCTTTCTGGGTGTTTGTCTGGCCTTCTCCCGCGTGGCCTGTGGCTCACTGTTTCACTCTGATGCCTATCAGAGTGAGGAGGCCTTGTAAAAGTTGCTCAACCCCTCTGAGGCTCAGTTTTCTCTCTTGTAAAGTGAAGGAAATGATTCCTACATCCAGTGGTTGTGAGGAGGAGATGTTATGGTTCCCAGTAAGTAGTCCAGTGATGCTGGCCCATGATAAGCCCGCTAAGGGTCATCCCTATTACTGTTGTATTAAAGATGGTACCTGCAAAATAAAATTGAATATAAAGTATGATTTGGTTAATATTTGCATGACACACTTCCAGACTGGTTTACGTGACATGCATGCAACCACCCGGTGTGTCCACCTAACAATTCTTCATGCCAGGCAATTCACGGGGGTCCTCTGGCCTTGCTACATCACTGAAGGCAGTGGCTCTCAGTCCTCCCAGACTGCAGTCCTTCCTGAGTCTGAAGTGAAATCAGTAGGTGATATAATTTACCAGTGAACCTAACTTCAAAAATTATGTTATGACCCAACTGTCCTGTGAAACCCACTTCCATAAGGTATGAATTTGGTGTGTGAAATGTGTGCATTATTCCCACTCAAAAGCACCACGGGGCTATGCTGGGGCTCTCCTACTTGTAGAATCACATGAATAGAAAGCCTGTCAGTGAGGACTGACAGATACTCAGGCACCGCTGGTAGAGTGTAGGCACTGAGAGGTCTCCTGCAATGCGCAGTCTTCCTTTGGCTTATCTGCATAGCTGCCTTCTAGAAAACTCAGAATACAGCTGCCCCTTGGTTTCTGTAGGACACTGGCTCCAGAACAACCCACGTTGTCAGAGGCTCTACTCCCCTGTACCAGTGTCACAGGATTTGTGTGGAATTTGCTTACATCCTCCTGTGTACATTGAAATATTTCCTGACCACTTATAATATGTACTGCAATGTAAATGCTATCGAAATAGTGGATACATTGCATCAATTAGGGAGGGCATAATGACAAGGAAATCTAAAAAACTCAGATTTGTTTCTGAATATTTTTGGTCCTTGGTTGGATTCTACAGATGCAGAGTCCATGGATGTGGAGGGCTCGACCATAGTTTATTATTTATTTTGCAGAACTGGGGGTTGAACTCAAGCCCTTACACTCACCAGGCAGGTGCTTATTCTATTGAGCCATCTCCCCAGCCCCTCGATCATAGTTTAAAACCAGGCCAAAGGACTATGCTTGAGTGTAAAACGGCCTTCAGGTCCAGGCCTGCACAGTCACGAGCAGGATTTTGACCTACATGTGTATCTGACAGGACGTACAGATGTGTTGCACTTCACAAGACGCCAGCATCCTTGGCTTCTGCTCACTACAGTCAATGGTGTTCCCAACGTCTGTCACCAGGAAGATGCTTTAAAGTCCCCAAAGGCTCCATGTAGCCAGGGCCCCTTCTCAGACAGACTGTGCCGTAGACAGGGTGGTGGCTTCTTCAGGACTGTTTCTGTTTTCTGTTAGCGTAGCTCTTCCTTTTGCCTTTCAGGGAAGAACTTGGGTCCTTTGTTCTTATTGGAGTTTGTCATTACTCCTTGTAGCAGGCTCTTGAGAAAGTCAAAGGCGGCTTCAGGCTCATGGACCATAAAAGCAGGTGTCAGTTGTGCTTGGCCATGCCTGGAAGAGCCCTGTATAACAGGGAGTCCTCTCCATAGCAGCTCCCTGCAAATCGGAGAGTTGTCGCCTTTCTCCTGCATCTTAGCCTTCTGCTTTTGCAGTGAACATTTATTCTGAGACTGTGTTGTTGTAGAAAAGCAGAGAACACACAGAAAAGAGCTCTGTGAAGTTAAATGTCCCCAATGAAGCCTGCAGAATGTGTGCATGCGGGGTTTTCAAAGGCATAGCAGAGAATGCCCTAAGGGGCTATTCACTTGGGGGTTGGTCAGTTTCAGTCTATGCATTACAAAGGAAAAGGAAAGTCCTATGGTTATGGTTGTCATCTTGAAAAATGACGGGAGACGAAGTGGCCCCCACCTTCCATATATTTTAATAGAGATGTTTGTGAACAGGCGTCATGGATGACCCCAGTGGCCGTGTCCATTACTAGATCACAGAGTTCACTTCCCTCTGGAATAATTCCTGCTGCCTTTGGTTTTTCACAGCGGAGGCCCATCTGTAGCAATTCTACCCAACTTCCTGGGGGTAGTGTTCTGCTAGGAGATATCCTTGCAAAATTACTTTGAGAAACCATAAGAGGACAAAACATACAACCAGTAATTAGGAACTGACACTTTATGCAGAGGGACCCTCTGCATAAAGAAAATAGAAAACATCTCAATTATCAGTAATAAAAGTTTCCTGACAATCACAATGAATTATACTTTACACAGCAAATGACTATGGTGGAAACCATTGTGTTTGCTTTCTAGAAAGAAATCCTTTTAAGTGTGATCTTAAAAACTACCATCAGAGCAAGGCATGGTAGCACAGGCCTGTAATCCTAGCTCTCTGGAAGGCTGAGGCAAGATCACAGTACATGCTCAGCCCGGGCAGGCCACTTTCTGAGGCTCGGTCTCAGTTTTCAAAAAGAAAATGTGAAGGGGTCAGGGATTTGGGGTGTAGCTTAGTGTGAAAGCCCCAGCTTCAGCTCCCCTTATAAGCGAAGAAGAAAAGTCATCTTGTTGATGGCTTTTTTTCTCTCAGCGTTCAGTGATTTGAATTTCAAACTGTATGCATTTGCATAGCTGTTGCCACAATCAGGATAGAGAACAATCCCACTACCTCAAGTAATTCCCCTAACCCAGTTCCTGCCTGTCGCTTACCTATTTGTCATCTATAGATTTATCTTTTTTTTTTTTTTTTTTTTTTTGAGCAGAATATATTTATCGGGGGAAAGAAAGCTCCTGTCCAAGAGAGGGACAGAAGGGGGCCCCCGAGCAGGTTGTCCCTGGGAAGCTGTCCCTTCCAGTGACTTTTATAGAGTAAAACCATGCAGTAAGGCAGGTCTAAGGAGGTGAAGAACACGGGAACTCACTTAGGTGGGCATGAGGTGGTACAAAACTATGGTTTTCAAGAACACTTTGTAAATATCATTAGTAGGTAACCTTCAGAGACTAATGCTTCTGTACTCAGTATCCTTTCTTTGGTATTCATCCAACTCCTTTAATGTGTCACACATTTGTTTTTCTTTGTTGTTAAGTAGCATTTTATTGTATGTACCATAGTTTGTCCATCTACCAGCTGAAGGGCAAGTGGGTTGCTTCCACCTTTGCCAATTCCGAACAGAACTATTACACACTTTTGGTCTTGTGTGGGCAGAAGTGTTCATCTCTCTGGGGTAGGCGCTTGGTGTGCCAGACAGATGCAGCAATGTGCGCTTACCTTTGGGAGGTGCTCCCAAGCTGTTTTCTGGAGCATGTCCCCAATTCCACCTCCACAGCAGTGCAGGAAAGCTCTAGCTGCTCTGTGCTCATGTCAGCTCTGGGTAATGTCTGTAGTTCCACTTTCAGCTGTTCTCATGGCTTTGCAGTTGTATTGCATCTTACATGTAATTTGCTTTAATAGCTAATGATATTGGATCTTTTTTCATATTTTTGCTTGCCATTCTGCATTCTATTTGATTAACTGCCTATTTTTATATCTCTTGCCTTTTTTTTTTTTTTTTCATGGTACCAGAGATTGAACTCTGGACCCTGTGCTCACCAGGCAGGCACTTATTCTACTAAGCTATCTCTCCAGCCCCTCATGCTCTTTTTAAAAATATTGTTGCTTTTTTATTGTTAGTTTTGAGAGTTGTTAGTATGCATGTGAATTGAACATGTAATTTTCTCCTAGTATGTAGTTTATCTTTTTGTTCTCTGAAAAACTGTGTTTCGCAGAGCAAAGGTATTTTAATTTAATAAAGACTATCTTATCAGTTTTTTTCTCTTATGAAGTACTTTCTGTGCCATACCTGTGACCTTGCTGCCCAGCCCAAGGTCAAGGGTTTTCTTCTTAATTTCATAGTCTTGCACTTTACATTTAGATGTACAATTGTCTTAGTTAGTTTTCTTATTACTGAGACAAAATACTGGACAGCCCAAGTTAAAAGGGGAAAGGTTTATTACCTCACCATTTGTAGAGGTTTCAGCCCATAATAGGTTGGCTTCAAGGCTCATGGCATGGCAGAGAAGCATCGCAGAGGGGAAACAGTTTATGGTGGGAGATGCCAGCAGAACAAGGGAGTTTGCAGCATTTTTCTGATCCTTTTCAGTTCTATAGGCTACTGGGATTAGCATGGTGCCAAACCAGTGAGTGGGCTAATTTAGTAAACACCCACTCATAACCCCAGGGCCCTTAATGTTAGCATTGCACTGTGAGTCAATCACATGCTCTAGGTTAAGCCTCTTCTTGTTAAAGCCCTGCCTATGAACACATGAGGATTTGGAAGGACATCTAGACATAAGCCATAACAACCATCTATTCTGAGTTGATTTTTATAGGGTATGATATTCAGATGAAAGTTTACCTTTTGATTCTACACTATTTCTTGGAACTTCTATCTTCTCTCCATCAAGCTGTTTTCAAACTTTGACAAAACTTAGTTGGCTGTGTTTGTGTGAATCTATTTCTAGAGTCGTTATCCCATTCCACCGGTCTGTATGTTTACATAGTATTTTGATTATTGTAACTTTATAGCATGTATTAAAGTCGGGCAGGTTAGCCTTCTCATTTTAGTCTTCTTTTTCAGAATCACTTTCCCTCTCTCCTTCCCTGCTTTGTCTGTCTGTGCCTCTGTCTCTGTCTTTTTTTCTCTCTCTCTGCCGTGTCATCTCTCCAAGTTTTAGAGTTAATTTGTCTATGAGAAATCCTGCTGATAGGTTGATTGATGCATGGACTCTATAGCTCAACTTGAGGATAACTTACATTTTTGCAATGTTGAGCCTTCCAACCTATAAGCATTTTGTGTTTCTACAGTTACTTAGGTCCTCTTATAATTTCTTTCAGCAGAGTTTTGTAGATTTAATGTATGAACTCCGCGCATGGTTTGTTAGATGTACACTTATTTCATTTCAAAACTATTGTAAATGCTGCAGACCTTCAGTGTCTAGTTTTAATTTGGCACTAGTAGTTGTATTTTCTTTTATGGCTATCATAGCAGCCACTACCCATTTGCTGCCTACAACAGAGAAGCACATTTTCTCAGTGTGCAAGACACAAGTCCACAGCCAGCTTTGCATGAAGGGCAAGGTCGAGGCAGGGCAGCGCTCTCTGCAGGGCTCTGAGAGGAGCCGCTGCTTGCTGCGCCTTCCCCTGGCAGCTTCTGGCAATCCTTGACTGGTCCTTGCAATTCCGGCTTCTCCTCTGTCTCCCTCTCCCCCATGTGCACAGTCTCCTTTTGTCTCCCATTCATAAGGACACTTGTGATGACATTGAGACACCCCACCTGGGCAATGCGGGGTGATCTTCCCATCTCAGAATCCTTAATCGTATCTGCAAAACTGTTGCCATGTCATGTGAGTGTCACAATTCCTAGGGATGATGGCCTAACCTTTGAGGACACTTTTCAGCCTAATGCATTAGTTTCTAGTAAGCAAGATATTGTGTGTGTGTGTGTCTGTGTGTGTGTGTGTGTGTATGTGTGTGTGATTTTGTGTGTTGACCCTGCATCCTTCAACCTTGTTAAACTCCCTATTAATCTTAGGATGTGGGGGTATAGTTCTTAGGATTTTCTACATAGTCATGGGATCTACAAGTAAAGATGCTCTCTAATCTCTGTGAATTTCATTTCTTTTTCTTGCCTTTTTTTAAACCAAAACTTCCAATATAATATCAAATAGTAAAAAATCCAGCATCTGCACCACGCTGTGACAGAAGCAGCCTTCCCCTGCTGTGCTCCCAGCTTGCTGGCTTAGAGTTTGCCAAGTTTGGGCCAAAACATGAGCCGGAACGGATTTCCTCATGGTGTGGGCGTTGGGTGCAGGCCTCAGTAAAGAGGAGGCAACTAAGAGGGCGGCACTGAAATTGTTTTATTTTCATTTAGTTCAAATTATTTTCTAGAGGTATTTGAGATTTTTCAATTCATTGATTATTTAGAAGGTTTTTTTTTTAACGTATGTCCATATATTTTGAGATTTGTCTATCATCTTTTGTTTCTTTTTTTATGTATTTGGTACAGGGTCTCACTATGCAGCTTGGACTTATAGTGATCCTCCTGTTTTCTACCTCCCCAGTGCTGGGATTACAGGCGTGTGCCACCACGCCAGGACTCGGTTGCCAACACAGCGTGTGGTACTGGGGATCGAACCCTGGTTCCTGCACTTGGTTAAGCAGGTGCTTAGTCTGCGGAGCTATCTTGCCAGCCCCTTGCCTGTTATCTTTTGCATAGTACATTGATTTCTAACATAATTCCATTATGCTGTGTAAGTGTCACCAGCTAGCACAGATTCTTAAACATGTATGATGGAAACAAGATGTGGCCTGTTCTTGAGTCTTCTGATGTCTGTCACCATTGTCCACCTCTTCTTCAAGGTCCTTGGAAGGGTAGGGCCCTCATGTGTACTTATAAATGTCACTAATCAACTAAGTATTCTTGCTTAATTTGTATATAAATCACAACTTGCCAATTCACAATGGCTGACTATGGGAAGAACCTAAATACCCATCAACAGATGAATGACTAAAGAAAAAAAATTAAATATACATATATATGAATCTTATACATCTGTAGGGAATGATAAATTTGACTCATTTGTAGGGAAATAGATGGATCTTGATATGATGAGCAAATTAAATCAAATACAGAGGTTGAGTATTTCATGTTTTGCTTAAATAAGAAACCCATATTATAAATAAAATAAAGGAGAGATGGCAGGACATATGGTGGCAGACTTCTGTGGGTTGGGGAGGGGAGCAAGGAAAAGGGAGAGAGGAGGGAAAGGCAGAGACAGGGATAAAAAGCTTACGGTGCCACACACATGTGTGTGCACCAATTTTCCAAACTGAATGTAATTATTATGCATTACATAGAACAATATAATTTTTTTTTTAAAAAAAAGCACAAATTGCCTAAGTCTTCTAGTGTTCACAGCTTGAGCTTGGAATGCCTGCTCTTAAAGTTAGCAGCTCCCCAAGCCACCTACAGCCAACACCTGCCAGTGGACTCTGTGGCCACCAGAGGTGGTGACTCTTGACAAGTCTGTTCTCTGCTGCTCACTGCTTTCTGCATTACCAATCTGGCTGCTGGCAGCTCTTGGCACCAGTGGAGACAGAAATCATAAATAGGAAAAAAAAGCTAGTATACTTAGAATTTAGGCCACGGAACCGAAAATGTCACAGGACTGATCTCGCTGAAGGTATGGGGAGGTTACTTACGTGGAGAAAGGGATGGGCTTGAGAATGCAAGAGGAACTTTATATGGTTCTTTTATTCTGTGGCTAAGCCAAGCACCGCAAGCTCTGGGCAGCATTTGCTTTGGCAGCTGCAGACTGCAGCTGTCTTAAATGCACTTGTGCAACTTTATTTGTTGAGTTGGTTAAGGCTGTTTCATGACCAAGAGTGTGGTTCATCTTGTGGAGTGTTGGTTCCCTGGATACTGGGTTTTCTGTAAGAAACTAAACCTCTGAAAAGGGCCTGTTATTTTACAAAGTCTCTTAAGATGTCATGGAAGTTGTCACACCAGTTCTCTGCTTTGTCTAGAACTTTAAAGATGTGAGGAGTGATAACGAAGAGGAAGAAGAGGAAGAAGAGGAGGAGGAAGGGGAGGAGGAAGCTACCAAAGGCGCGGAGAGAGACTGTTGGAAGAATGGCCTTGGGGCCGGCAAGCGTCTCACCCCCAATGGCCAGCACGCTCATTAGTTTGAAGCCCACTTGAGGCCCACATGAAGTGTGTCGCAAGGACTGTTGGGAGCCTGCTGCACTCCCCACTCATATTTCTGTGGCCAAGAGAACCACAGAGACCCAGATTCTTCCCTTCCCCCACTCTTTTGCTCCCTCCTAAGATGTGTTTAACAAAATGTTGTTAATTTGTGTTGAAATGTTTAATATGTGCATGCCTATGAATTTTACTATAGCCAGGATGCAGGCTGGTCAGAGATGTCAAAGATGTCTCCAGAGCTCTGCTTCAGCTCTCATTGTGCTCACTTGTGCCCTTGAAAGCCATTGGCTTTTCCAGGGCTTGCTTTGCTATAGCCCTTGCCCCTTCTCACTATGCCCAGCCTCAGGATGGGTTGAGCAGTGCTGAGGGACCCGCTGCCTCCCAGGTGTGCTGAGCCCCAGAGAGCAGCTCATCTCCCAGAGCAATGTCAGGAGTGGTGGTGGGACAGACAAGACACAAGGTTCAGGGCTCGTGGCTGCCTCCTGCCATGGCAGCTCACGCCTGTGGTCTGAGGTACAGTGGTTGTGCTTGCTGTGCGGCCCCACGGGGTTGGGTGAGATCTGGTGAGAGGAGAGGAGTGATTGCACAGTGTTCTAGAGGGTTGCTAACAACCATCTCCATGCTGTGATTCCTGCAGTTTGGAAGGCAGAAGCCCGTTCTGCTTGGGCTAAGTGAGCAGGAGTGAAAGGTAGAATCGTAAGCAGTTCCCCCAATTGGGCCTGAGATGCCTGGAAACGCAGATACCTCTAAGGCTGTTTCCAGCTGATTCGCTGACTGTGTATTGTTGGTCCCCAAGGATAGCGCTTAAGTCCCCCTAGAAGTCCCCACCCCCATCCCCACCCCACCCCTGTGGCCAAGCCCAGGGAGTTTTGGCAAGTTTGCTCTTTATTTTTTGCTGGTTTTCACTGTTTTTCTCCCTAAGAGAGAAGCTTCTTGAGCTGCCCTGAGCCCCTTCTTGGGGCCATCTATACTTCCCATGGACTGTGGATGTCCATGGGGGCCCTAGCAGGAAGGTAGGGTGCAGGCCATGTTGCACCATGTTGTCTACACAACCTGAGCCTCTGCGTGGCATTCGTGGGAGCTGTCTGGCCTAAGGAAGTCCTAGAATCAGAAAGAGGAAGCCACGGTTTTCATCTCCATCACCCAGCCAGTCAAACTGCATACATAAAACACAACGCGAAAGCTAAGTATAAGCACAGAGCCACCTCCAGCCCTCTACAAGGGGCCTGGCATTGTTGGACCAGGGCTGGCTCTGCCTCCCCCTCCCCTGAGAAGGGCAAGCAGGAGCTTCAATACCCACATCCTGGGCACAGTGGACTCTGGGGTCCCCGAGTCGAGGCTGGGCCTTCCAGGAGAGTGCTTGTTCATGGTGTGCCTGCTCCCTTAGCCCCCAGCCTGCCTCTCACGGTTGAGGTTCAGTTTTGTGTCTTCATCCGGTCTTGCTCAGGGCTCTGGCTTAAAGCCCTGTGAACAGTGGAGCTGCAGCCACTCGGAGGTGAGGCCCAGGTGTGGCGGCTGCCCAAGTCCAGCAGCAAGGGCTCCACCCACTGAGAAGGTCTGAGATTTGGGGGTTTGTAAAACCTGCAAGTCAAACAAAAATAAGAAGACAAAACCCTCTAGAATTTTTTTCCCCAACAAAATTTCTTGTTGTGGAATCATGGGAAAAAAAGAAAAACAAATCTCAAATTTTCTCTGCTTATTATTTGCTTCTCTAAGTACAATGACCTATGCACTGTTGTAGAATGTGATATTATATATGAGAAATGACTCCACCCGAGGGCATAACTTCATTTATTACTGTATTTTGTTATTATAATTGTTATTGTGGGGGAGAAGTTCACACTAAAGTATTATTTTTTATGTTTCCACTCCACAGAGTATTTTTCCGCTTAACAGTATTTTCCACTAAACAGAGTATTAGTAGAGTATATTTTTTCTTCATTTATTTTGGTCTTGTCTTGGTACCAGATCTATTATTGCTTAAGGTAAACAATTATTTATTTGCTTCTGTATCCTGCAATTTCTCCCCTCATTATTATTGAATTTAAAATTAATATACCAAGCTCCATGTTCTGTAATGCAGCTAGAAGCACTAAACTAACATCCTACAAGGTAGATCCACATTTCTGTAACATCCTTCAGACCTTTTGTGCTTAACTTTAACAGTGACCTCCTTTCCACAGGAAGTAAGGCGCAGGACTGTGTGTGGGACTGTACGAAGCTGGCAGCCTCGGCGCCCTCAGTGTTTTGTGATGGCTGTGACTTAAAATAAAGTTAAAATCCAGTGCACGTGGTGACTGAGTAGACTCAGAACTCACACTGGGTGGCTTTTTAGACATAAGTCCCTGCATACTGGAGATGGAGATTTGCCTGCAAAAAGACCCCACTGGGCCCAGGGAGGAACCCGCAGAGAGGGCCCCAGGTGTGCACAGGCTGTTGACGTCAGACACGGGTGGGGCGGGCTGGCATTGCCAGGCTCACTTGTGAGGTGTTTCAGGCATGTGAAGAGGGATTTCTTTTTATTTTAGAGATAATTTAAATAGCTAAATACAATACACAATTTCAAGACAAGAGGATAGGAAATAAACAATGCTTATTATACTGCATATTGTTATCTTCAAAGTAGTTGCTCAGATTACCAGATACAGGCAGGCAAAACTGATCAAACAATATAAGCACTAACTCTTCCTTTCAATGAACTAGTAGAAGTCAGTAGTACAAGTAGTGATCTTATAATAATCTTCTTTTCTCCTTTTCCCCATCCCGGTCATTCTTTCCTTTTGAGCAGTTTGGAAATGATGGAAGCTGAAGGATAGAGACCAATATGCAGCTGAAGCTGTACCTACCGCCCGAGTTCTAATACTTAAGGAAGGACAATACAAAGCAAGGAGAACAAGTGGACACAAAAGGCATGCTTGATAACAAAGGGCTAACTCCTCCAGGAAAACATGAAAATTCCCCTAATATATCTTTAAAATGAATTAATTAAAAAGTTCACAAAATTCAAAGGAGTAACAAATTCATAATCATATTTGGGTGGCTTAACACATCTCTCAGTGTCTGATAGAACAAGAAAACAAAAAATCAGTAAGAGTAAGCGATTTTGTTCCTTTTTCTATTTTTTTCTAGGACTCCAGCTATATATTTTTGTTTGTTTGTTTGTTTGTTTTGTTTTTCTTTTTTCCCATAATTTTATTGAAAAACAAATAGCAGTGAGACAGTTTCAAATCAAATTAGGACAGATTTAATAATTAATACATTGCATATTGTTTTCCTAGTGGTTATTTTTTGTACAAGATGCAGACTCGATATTCTATTTACAAACACTATTAGAACAGATCCCTCTATTCATTGAACTAAGAGAATGTAGCTGTATATCTATCTTAACTATTTTGAATAGACCGATACAAAATGCTCATTCATTTATATCCCTTTTTTGTTTAATTTTGTCATTTAAATATTATAGGTGTGTGAATTCAGCAAAATATTCCAAAATAGTCCAGTAGTCCATAATAGTATTGGGTTTTCCATATGTCTGGCAATGTTAGAAGTTGTTGACTAGAGTCTTTTACAGCTCAACATAATAATATGGCTTTAATTCTTATTCTTCGTTTTTAAAATTTTCTGCTGGATGGTTAAGACCAAGATAAAGCAAGACCTATGTAACAAGAATTGTAGCTTTTGTATCTGATTAAGGTCAGTCAAATTCCCTCAGGATTTATCCTGAGACCCTGTATCACAGTTTGTAGATCCTTTGTGTCAGTCATGTGGATGGATCACAGCCATTGCTTGACCAATTTGCTCTCTGTGAAAGCCTGAGAGAATGTTTTCTCTCAATGTGACTCTCCTTAGTCACACTCTACACCATTGATCACTTTCCTCTTTGGCCCCATAATCTCCTTAATCAGAAAATTTGGGACATAACTGAGTTGCATGTTGTTACAGTACAGGTTCTCCTATGTCCTGGGTCTTAATTGACCTTGAAAGGCTAGGGCCAAAATGTTGGCTGTCTATGACAACATTTTCTCTAAGTTTTGGTCTGCAAACTTAGGTTGTTAATACCCCAGAAGAGAATCTTATTGTTATTACCATACAGCCTAGGCTGTTGAGCTTAGCCTCACTATCTGTCTGAATATCAAACATCTTAGGCTTAACATGGGACAAGTATTTTTCATCAAGTATTGATATGCTATACTTTAAGTCCCTACAAAATGTAAATGTAAAAAAATTTAAAAATTAAAATATATTTTAAAAATAGGAATAAACAATTATATATGTTTACACATTAGAACTCTAACCATATAGAGCATTGTAGCAGGACAGTCCCACATCACTCCTTTTCCTGCCTCCTGCCTTCATTCACCACCCCCCTCCTTTTTAAACCAGCATCTACCCAAGAGGCGGCGCAGCAGCAGCCAGCGTGTCATGACAAGCAGCACCTATTCAGAAGACGAGAGTGACAGGCACTCCAAGCATGAGTATTACTAATTGCCAACTTCAGTGCAGTTGCTGAGTTCACAGGCATCAGCATGTATAGGTAGTCAGGGTGAGAATCCTTCCAGTTAACTGCTAGATTCAAAAATCTTCTGAAGATTCTCAGGATCATTGCCTTGCCCATCTTGTACATATAACTGCTGTACAGCTTTGCCTCTGTTGTGTTTCCTGGCTCTTCTCCTTGCTCTAAGAGTAGAAGATTTTAACAGTGAACTTAACAAAATTAAACTAATTGACATTATACCTAGTAATTGCAGAATACATGTTCTTTCGTGTACACACTAACATCTGCTAAAATAGGCCATAAGCAAATCCAAAAACTTTTCAAATGCTTAAAATCATACAGAATATGATCACTTATCAGTGTGAAATTAAACTGGAAATTTATACCAAAAAGTAGAAAAGTTTTCATCTACTGCATTCTTAATGATACACTTGCAAGGGCATTATAGAGCAAATCAAAAACTTGTTCTAAAATTCCTTTGGAGGGGCAGGGGACATGGCTCAGTGGAATAAGTGCTTCCCTGGCAAGGGCAAGGGCCTAAGTTCAATCCCCAGTTTCACACAAAAATAAATAAATAAAATAAAAGGGTGGCTCTAGAATACCTGAAACAATCTTGAGAGAAACTGAAGATGGAGGAATCACTCTACCCAACACAAAGGCGCAGCGTGCAGCTGCAGGGACCTTGCTGGACTGGCAGAGACTCATGAGCGTGTGGCTCGGGCAGCCTTGGCAGGGGGAGGGTGCGGTGACACAGCCCTCGCCTCGCTCAGGGTTTCGTGGTTTTCTGGCTTGTGACAGAGCTGAAAAAGCAGCCTAGTGGGGAAAGGAGCAGCTTGTCAGTAAGCAGGGCTGGAGTCTGGGTGCAGAGTGACTGGAACCTCATGGCCCCACAGGCGCCCGCTCGGTGCTCACAGTGCGTAGGACTGCAAGCTGTGAATGCAAAGCTAGAAACTTAGATCATGTAAAAAGTTTTACATTCTTGATGTAGATAAAGAGTCTTACACTGACATTGAAAGCGTAATCCATAAAAGGAAAAAAATCAATCAGATATTATCAAATTAAGACAAGGCTCTGTGAAGGCCCTCCATAAGCAGGTAAGAGACTAACTTCTTTCCTTAGAAAAACTAAGAGAAATATTTACAAACACACATACCTGATGGAAGACTGGGGTGCAGGATACTTACATACCTTTCAAAACTACCCATTCACTGAGATGTTTTTGTGGAGCGTCACTTCCTGTGCCTGGCATTAGGAAAACAATGGTCCATCACTGAGGATCAATCAGTGGAGAGTTCAATTTGAAAAAAAAAATCTAAAAATCATTTATTTATTTGGACAGGGCCTTGTTACACAGCTCAGACTCATAGCAATTCTCCTGTCTCAGCCTCCTCAGCCCTGGGATTACAGATGTGCACCACAATGCTGGCCTTGGTGGCCAGCATGGCAGGTGGCAGGTGTGTACCAGGGAGCAAACCCAGGTCCTTGTGCTTGCTAGTCAGGCACTTAGAGCGCTGAGCTATCTTCCCCAGCCCTGAGAGATTGATTTTTAAATGAGAGTTAAGCCCAGCTGGGAACCTGATGTTCCAAGATGGTTGGTCACACATGGTCCCATGGCAAAGGTCCCTGCCTCTTGCTGTCATAGCCAGGGCCCTGACAGAGCATGGCATTGGTATAGTGTGTGTAAGAGGGGAAAAAATCCTCCCCACAGAAATTTGAGCTGGTGCCCCACACTGCCCTTCGAGGTTGGTCAGAATTCCCTCACTGAGAGCAGACTACTTACCTTTTTTGTCTTTTTGTCTTTTTTGAGACAGGGTTTCACTGTGCAGCTTAGGCTGGCTTTGAGCTCACTTTGTAACCCAGGCTGGACTTGAACTCACCACGATCCTCATCCTCAGCCTGAGTGCTGGGATGACAGGAGTGTGCCACCATGCCAGGCTCAGGCTGCTTATTCGGACAGCTTTCTTGGCTCATTGTCCTCACAGTGCCTGTCACAGCCTCACCAACCGGCTTCCTGGTCCCTCATGAGAAGCTGCTGCTCTGCCTCTGCCCCAGAGCCCAGAAGCAGTGAGCGCCCAGGCTGTCTGTCCTGCAGTGAGCCATGGCTTCTGGTCCAGACTGTTGAGAAACTGATGCCCAAGCATGCCCGGAGTCCTTGGGAAGCAGGGGCTGAGCTGTTATCCTGCTGCCTCCCCATAACCTGGTGCCCTGAGCAGGCTCTCGGCCAAGTTGCCAAGCTCTCCCTTCCTGCTAATAAAATCTTCTACCAGCAGCTCTCACTTCCGGTTAAGGGGTTGAGAGGGTGAGATAGAAGTCAGAATCCATAGATTTTTAAAGAGTGTGAAGTAGTTGAGAGCCTCACCAGAGCTGCTCTGGGCTGACACCTGGGCCTTAGCAGCTGCCATAGGGGCCAGGCACTTAGCTCAGGCTCTGGAACGCAGAGCTAGAGACCCTTGATGAGAACCAGGGCATATTCCCCTAGGAATGGCAGAACGGCTTCCTCAGGGTCCCTACTTATGTCCTGTGGTCCATCTTCCATGTAGACCCATTCTCTTTATTTAAAACAGGACATCAGTGCCAGAAGCTATGATAGAACACCCTGGGCGGCATCTCGGGTGGGGTGCTTCGGCACTAGTGCAGTTGGGTTTGAACCGACAAGGAGCCCATGTGGCACAAACATGGGTCGCCTCTGAGCTACTGAGTTTGTCCCCATTTCGGGCTTTTAAATGTTGCGTATGTCAGAGGCGGAAAAGGGAAGTGCTTCGCAGTACCGAGAGTGGAGTCCCAGACCAGGAAGTGGGTCTTGGAAATCTCAGCTCACCACTTCTCACTGCTCCTCACCACACATGGCCAGTATCACAGGAAGGCCCAGACTCCAGCCAGCATGGCATCCTACGCTCTCAGCAGCAGGGGCCTTCCCCTGGACCTGAGGAATCACCACGCTGCGTCAGCCAGGGCTCAGGGGACAAGAAAGCAGATGGCCAGGCAACCAGAAGAGCCTAACAGAAGTTACACAGGTGACCACCAAGGAAAGACCTGGAGAAGCCAGGCCCACCAGTGGAAATCACCTGAAATTTGCTACTCAGGTTAGTGTATTGAAACTGCAGATCATTTATTTTCAAAACAAATGCATTCAAAGTTACTTATATAATTTCGTCCCTGATGGACCTTTGTCTTATGGTTCTGTGGCGGGGTGGACAGAAACTAGTGAGGAACCATGTGCAATGCTCAGAACGGGGTTTCCGGGTCAGGCTGTCCCACATCTGCACGCACTGCGCCTGTGCGGCAGGGCCTGGGTGAGCCACCTCATCTTCCTGAGCCTCTGCTTCTTCGACTGTGTCTTCCTCTGACATGTGCTGTGAAGGATACATAGGACATATTTTGAAGTACCTGCCACAAAAATTCTGTCCACAAAATATTTGCTTCATTTCAAAAAAAAAAAAAAAATATGCTGAAATCATCTAACTTGCAAATGGCAGGCCACAGAGTGATTTAAACCCACACTTTCCGCTGGTCTCCAAAAACCGTGCTGCATGTGTAGATGGACTGAAAAATATTTATGGAAGCCCATGGCGTGTCAGGCCAGGAGGGTAAAATATTTAACAAGCTGCCACTGATTTCAGTGGACACTGGGATCAGCATCTGTCAGACTTCAGGGAGGACAGCAGCAATCACAGCCTGAGTTTCAAGTGGTGATGTTGAGCTGGAAGGAAAGGCTTGTATGCGGGGAAGGCTGTAGTGGTGGATACACTGTGTCAACTTGGCTGCGCTGACTCTTCAGGGTTCCTGCAGCCCGCCACCCCCCCACCCCGGGGCACAAGTGGTTCTGCTCTAGGGCGAGACAGAGCCTGCCAGAGTGGCTCAGCGCAAAGAGACCGTATAAAGGGGCCGAGGAAGGAGTCCATGTTCTACTTCCTCCGAACCTCATCGCCTGGCTTGGAGCACAGACTCTTCGGCCTCCGGCTTGGATCCTTCAGCTTCGGGTCACAGACCCATCCACCGACCTACGTGGAGCACTGCAGTGAGCTCCAGACTTTGGAGCTCCAGTCTCCAGTGTGCAGATGCCCTCTACACGCTTCCTCTTCCAACTTGGCGGCTGACCCTCGTAAGCCAATCTTGTAATTCCTTATACATTGTACATCTCATGTTAATATGTGTCGCTTATATCTGCTCCTCTAAATAAAACCCTAATACAAGGGCAAAGAAAAAAGTGGGAAGGGTAGACAAAGGGGTAATAACTGCAACAAGTAGAGATAAAGATTTTTGTCAGCGTATAGGTGCTTGGAGGATCGATCCCTTGGGACTAATGTGTGGATTGGATCTGTACAGCTGGTCCCCAAATTCTGGATTCAGGATAGGACCTGGAAGCTTCTGCCTGCAGCGCTGAGGAAGGGGGAGCCCTGTGGCTGGTGCAAGACCTCTGAGAAAAGGACACAGACTGGAGGATGCTGGAACCTCCACAGAAGGAGCCAAGACTACTAGGGGCAGAGGCTTCATAACAGAGACCCCAGAGGGCCACCCTTGCCTCTTCCATCCTGTCAGGACACAGCACAAAGGTGCCACCTGTGAACCTGGAAATGTACCTCTACCAGAGTAGCTCCTCTGTCCCTGTGAAACACTGGCTTTTCACCAGGTAGAGCAGGACAAAAGTCATTACTCACCCAAAAGCAGACTTGAGGGAATTTTGGGAAAGAAAAGGCTGTGATGAATCTAGATATTTGGGAGGTGGCAAAAATCCCCAATTCCACCTTAGAACAGAGGCACCTGGCCAGCGTCTCTTGGCAGTTGTCTGATCCCCCTCACCTGGTTTTTGAAAATAACTTTATCAAGGGCTACAAAGGGTCTGGAGATGAGTTCAGAGATAAATCTGTTATTTTTACTTGCTGGGCAGTTGTACTGAGAAATTCTGCATGTCGTGGATGCCCAGGTCACGAGTGTCACTGCCCTCATTTTGTTCCTAGGGACACAGTGCAGTTGGAAGCCAGGCATCTCCAAGCTGAGCCACACGAGCGGCTCTCCCTGTGCCTCGCACGTCAACCACACGTATGCCAGGAGACGGGTGCAGTTTGAAATTGTAAATGAATTCTACTGTTAAGTCTCGCATTCTTGCATTCTAAAATGAATATTTTTAAAACACTTTAGCATCTCTGAGGTTAGGATGCTTCTTTATGCCCCTGACATCCAACAGTCTGGGCCTTATTCGGGGTCATTCAATTGGATGGCTGCAGGGCTTTGATGTTTTGGTCCATGTGCCATTTAGGGACCACCAGTATCATTTATACCTTATCTATATTACTGAAAACTGCTGGTTGGATGTTTTGTTAAAGGAAAGAAACCCCATGAGTAGAGCCCCACATGTCAGTATCTTGGAAGAGCGACACGTGGTTTTAAGAAATGTTCCAGCGTGGGGCCAGGGAGATGGCTCAGTAGAATAAGCACTTTCCTGGCAAGTGCAACTGTCTGAGTTCAATCCCCAGTTCTGCCAAAAAAAGAAAGAAAAGTTCCAGTATGAACACTCCTAATGATGCAGAATTTAGTGCTGTCACTTTAGCTTAATTACTGAAGACCCAGTCTTATACATAGTTACCTTCCAAGGAATGAAGAGTTAAGGTAACAATATCTGAATTTGGAGGAGCACAATTCATTCTGCAGCAACCTATGTGATCAAATGAAAGAAAAACCCAACAGCAGCCAACAGGGTGCAGTGACAACTTCAAAAACAGTAAGGTATTAATCCTAGAATGGGCTGGGGATATAGCTCAGTGGTCTAGGCACCTGCCTGGCAAGCACAAGGTCCTGAGTTTGATCCCCGGTACCTTATGCCATGCTGGTGCTAAAACCAGGCGTAAAGTAACTAAGACAACCTTCCAGTCCTTCTTTTGAGTTCCATCCAACTGTCACATTTTTAACTTTCTGGGGCCCTTTTCATTTTGTGGTTTATTTTAATGGTGTCTTATTTTTGTGTGATGTATGTGTTCTCTTCTAAGGTTTTAAAATTTTTTTTACAATTTTCATTTATTTATTTGGTACAGAGTCTTGCTATGCGGCTCTGACTCATCCTCCTGTCCCAGTCTCCTCATCGCTGGGATTGCAAGTGTTGCGCAACTATGCTGATGCGCAGCTGGGAGTATCAAAAAGCTAGGACTTCTCCACAGAAGTGGTGCAGGGCTGGGCCAACGGGGCTAGGCCCCCAGGAGCTGATTCTGCCAAGTTGACACAATGTATCAACTAACACAAAGGTAAAGCTCAGGAAATTGCCTGCAAAGTATACCGAGAAGACAGAGAAGGGAAAGTGGATAAGACAAAACATCTTGTTTTGTTTTCCTCTTTTAAAAATGCATAAGGCCAGTTGAAGAAGGCCGATCTCTAAACTGTGGGCTTTCTATGAAAAGCGTATAGCAAAAACAATGGGAAGAATTCCCCAAGGAGGAACTCATAAGTTGCAAAATGTCTCAAAGGCTGCTACACAGCTTGGTGAGTGAAGCCACAGACTGTGTCTAGAAGAGAATCTATAGGCTGAGGATGCAAGGAAACCTGAGCAAAGCGGATCCAGAAAGCGATGTGCCCTCCTAGGAGAGAAGGAGCAGCGCTGATGGCACCTTAGGTGAGCAGAGCCATGAGAGGGGGGGGGGGAGGGGGAAAGGGGGAGGACTTGGGGAGGAGGAGGGGAAGAGGAGAGGGAGGGGGGAGGGGAGGGGGAGGGGCCTGCTGTGGACAAAAGCAGAGCCTGTGTCAAAGCCAGCAACGCACAGCTGGGACCCTGAGGTGGCGCAGCCCGAGGGAGCTGGGACCAGATTAGGGGACCTAGAGACAGCTCCAGGTACCTGCAGTGACTTTAAAATCTTTTTACCAAAGATGGTATGTCTAAGGAGGACAACAGTTTTCTCTTCCTCCATCCCTTCCTTCCACCCCTCCTCCTTCCCTCCCTTTTGCCCTCTCCTCTCTCCCTCTCTCTGAGCACTCAGGAGAACCACATGAAAAGACAGCCTCAAGAATTTTTCATGCCAGAAGCAAAAATTAATTTAAAATGAAGTATAGACCCAAATGTAAGAGTTAAAACTATAATAAGATATAAGAAGTACGTTTGGGATGCACTGGTGGTGGGAATGCCAGATAGTAGGGCTACTTTGGACAAGGGTTGGGCCACTTTTAACAAAGTGAAAAAACTCTTACCCGAGGACCCCACCCCCTCACCCCTTGGTTCCTACCCCACATGAGCGGACACAGATCCCCACGAAAAGCCATGCATGGGTCTTCATAGCTGCATTAGTCGTAATTGCTGCATCTTGGAAACAACCTGGACATCCTTCAGGAGGTGAATGGATGAAGACACCGGCGCAGCCAGACAATGCACTCTCAAGCCACAAGAGGACACAGAGGAGAATGAAGTGATATGTGATAAAACAAGCCAGTCTGAGAGGTTATGTACTGCAATTGTAAGACATTTAGAAAAAGCAAAATTTTGGAGATAGAAAAGAAAAACAGGGAGTGAATGTTGGGGCACAAGTGAGCATCAGAAGAGGCTCTTGGGGCAGCAAGATTACTCAGCGTGATGCCATGGTGTGGCTGCATGCCATTATATATTTGTAACACTAGATAAACCGGATGCGCCACTCCATGAATGAGCCCCTGTGTTACCAAGGGCTTGGAGGGAAACACTGTACTATTTTGGTGCCCAATACTGCCAGCAGAGAAAGCTGTGTAGATGCAGAGGCCTGGGTATTTAAGAACCTCTCCACTTTCTATTTAGTTTTGCAACTAACTTATAAAAGTGGTGACTATTGATAAATGTACTGGATTATAAGAAAAAATTCAAGAAAATTTCCGAAGGTCAACGATTTGAAGATAGATACTTAGGTAGAAAGATTATTAGAAGAAGATCAGGAAGGATTTGTGGGAAAGGGTGCTATTTCTAACTGAGCTGCTAATGTTCTAAGTCTGAGCCTGGGTGATAAGCTTACAGATATTAATTTTATTATTTTAAAAAGTATATGTACCTTTTATGAATTCTTCCATATATATGATCCACATGGCAACTTAAAGTATAGTAGGCAAGCATGAGTGAGTGGGAGTTTGCAATCAGAGCACTCCCAGCTCTGTCCTTACACACTGGGAATCTGCACAAATACACCAGAGCTGCCAGATCTGAGCAGAGACTGGGATCTGACAAGCAGGAAATCATAGAGAAGCTAAGTTCCTCAGATAGGATCTCTGCTCAGGGTGAGAAGAGGGTGAAGGTGGGTTTGAGTTCCAACTCTATTAACATGTGACAACCATCTTGTTATACCTGTGTCTAAAAGGAAAAGCTCAGGAGAAATTTGACAAAATGTTTTGGGCTTTGGACCCAAGCGGGACCTCCAAGAATACAGTGACTAGAAGTGGTCACCAGGATTAGAGCTCTCAGGGGAATACTTGGCTGAGAGCCCCTGCAGAGGTAGGCACCTTGATCATTCCCCTCAGGCAACTTCACCTCTCACCTCACAACCGTTGCCTGGCAGTCCTGTGTGTGTGTGTGTGTGTGTGTGTGTGTGTGTATGTGTGTGTGTGTGTCTGTCTGTCTGTCTGTCTGTCTGTCTGTGTGAAGCGGGTGACAGTGAGCAAGAGGGCACGAGAACATTAGTACCAGGAAGACAGGACACCCTTGGAGAGTGACAGGGCAGGTGTCTGGCCCTTTCCTTCCACAGCTCTGTGCGGATGCCATGGCTTTGCCCTTCCTCCTGCTCAGGAGTCCACCCAGAATCCCCATGCCTTTGAACTTTGCGTGGGAAACTACATTTTATCAGTCATAATGTATTTCCAAACAGGAGGGCTGAGACCAACCGATGCCTCTTCAGTTCAAGGCCACCCCCAGCCCTGGCTTGGAGACCTCCACAGCCTGTCCCTGGGTAGCACCACTGGTCAGTCCTCTGCAGAGGCTGGGTGGATGGGCTCCGGCTTGTGGGACGCAGGGTGTCTGCACCCCAGCCACAGAAGAACACTGCACCCCCCCCACCTGTCCCCGTGGGTCATTCTGAGGTGAGGATGCAGGGTTCCGGGCCACCTGGTGCAGCCGCTCTGCGACTTGGGCTGGGCCTTTCAGGAAACAACTTCTAGCAGGGACAAGGGCCCTTGCAACTCTGTGAACCCCAGCCCTGGAGCCTGTGTCCCTCCTACAGTCCCGACCTAGGTCTGTGCTGAGCCTGCCCACTCGCCCGAAGGAGGCCCCTGGGAGAGATAAGGACGGGAAATTGCAAAGTTGCAAAGTCCGTCTGAGGGGAAAAAGAGACAAAAGGATGGAGGCCCTCCCACCTTCTGCCTTGGCTGCGACTACCTTCTGGAGGCTCCAGGGACGGGAATTTGAGAACCCTATAAATGCACCCTAGACGGCCATTGTCTGGCCCTCAGCCAAGCCTCCAGGGGAAGCCAAGCTGCCAGTAATTTCTACGAAATCCATTTGTCCGCTCCCTTGTCCTCCTTCCCCGCGCCCCTCCGCTGTGGCCAGGATCTGAGTTCATCACACTCTGCTGGGCACGCGGGGCCACACCAACCCCTCTTCTGTTGTCTTAATTTCCTCTCAGTCCTCCATCTTTCACTCCCAATAGAGAAGTTCACTTTACAGATTTAATAGATATCTCTGTGGGAGGCCTTCCCTCTTTAAAATACATAGTGTTGCTTTGAGCTTTAATTACTTTAAAGTAGCCCATCCAAATGTACCCCATTATTTGCATTTTAATCTCAGGCTGGCCGGCCTGCCTGCCTACCTGCCTGCCTGGCTTCCTTCCTTCCTTCCCTTCTTTCTTTCTTTGTCGATGCTGCTTTCTAGTACTAGATGTGGAACCCAAGGCTTCCTGCAAGGCACTGAGTCACACACCCAGGCTCCTCCTCACCCCCTTTTTATTTAGAGGAAAGATCTCCCTAAATTGCCCAGACTGGCCTGGAAGTCACAGTAATCCTCCTGCTAATCCTCTGGAAGAGCTGGGGTTGCAAGAGACATTGTAGTCATGGGTTTCCATGCCTTTAACACTACTTTTGAAATGACTTCGAGATAAGGTTAATATACAACCAGCTGTACATATTTACAGTATATGTATATATTTGTAAAATCATTCTGCAGTCTGCAGCGAGCATACTTATCACCCTTACGTTTCTCTTCTGTGGCTTTGAAATTCCATATACCTCCTGGGCCTGCCCTTCCTCTGGTGATCAATGACCTGTCAATTGTCATTAGTTTGTGTTTTCTAGAATTCTTATATAAATGAAATCCTGCAGTATGTGCCCCCCTTAGATGCGCCTGTATTTACACTGGGATGCGTTCGTATTATGGTGTGTATCAATAGTCTGTCTTTATGGCCAAGTAGTGACTCACTATGTATTGTGTATTATTATACAGTGTGTTTATCCATTCACGTGTTGATGGATGCCTGGACTGCTTCCAGCTTGGAGCTATTCCAAATAAGACTGACACAATCATTTATAGTCTTCATATAGATGCATGCTTTCATTCGCAGGCATAGAACGAGTGGCTGAGTCCATGATTAACTGTTTAAGAAACTTTCAGAATGTTCTCCAAAGTAGTTGTGCCATTTTATGTCCTCTCTTAATTGTATGAAAGTTTCAGTTCCTCTAATCCTCACTCATGTTTGGCTGCTTTGTTTTCTATCTTTGGAAACCTAATAGGTATGCAGTAGTTGTTTATATCATTTTTTAAAATTTGTGTTTCCCCAAAGACTAATTATATTGAGCATATTTTTAAATCCTGTTTTCCATCTGTATACCTTCTTTTGTATTATATTCATTTACATTTTTTGCTCACTTAAGGAACTGAATTGTAGAGCTGACCAGATAGCTCGGCAGACCAAAGCGCCTGCTTAGGCGGGTGGAGCAGCCAGGGTTTGACCCCAGCATGCCATGCAGGCCCTGCCCCTGAGCACTCTGAGAAGGCGACTGAGACTAGGGTAGTGGCGTGCGCCTGTAATCCCAGCACTTGGGAGGCTGAAACAGGAGAATCACTACAAGTCTGATCTATGTAGTGAGACCTGTAGACCCTTACTGAATACATAAAAAAAAATTGAATTGTGTGTTAAATGTTTTTGTGTACTTTGTCCCACATCACACGTGACATAAAAGTTAGTCATTTTTAATTGTACAACTCAGTAGTACTATTAAGTGTATTTATGACATTGGGCAGCCACCCGCATCGTCTGTTTCCAAATTTTGTCTTCCTTCTACACAAACACTTTATATGCAGTAAGCAATAACTATTCCCTTATGCCCCGCCTCCTGCTCGTCTCTAGGCTACATGTTGGGCCACGTGGCAACGCTCTGTTTAACATTTGGAGGAACTGCCAAACTTTTCCAGAGAGGCTACAGCATCCTCTCTCACCTCCAAAGCTTAGAGCCTTCATTGTACCATCTTCCCAAAGTGCTGTTATCTTCTGCTTTTGTTTTTCATAGCAGCCATTCTGATAGGCTGGAGGTGGTGTCTAATTGTGGCTTTGATTTCCATTTCTCTAATGAACAGCAGCATCAAGCAACTTCTCGTGTGCTTATTGGGCACTTGTGTATCTTTTTTGTAGAAATGTCTGTTCAAGTTCTTTGTTCATCTTTTATTTTAATTGGATCATTATTATTGAGTTTTGGGTGTTATGTATTATTTGTACAAGTGCTACATAATATATATATATATATATATATATATATATATATATATATATATATGGATTTTTCCCTCCCTCTTTTCCAGAAGACATACAGTTGTTTTAAGTCTTATGTTTAGATCTGTGACCCGTGTTGACTTCATTTTATACATGGTGAAAGGTATATGTTAATTTTTTCCAGATCCGTTTTTCTAGCATACTTTATGAGAAAGACTATGCTTTCACTGAATTTTTATGCCACTTCAAAGATAAGTTATGCATGCAATTTATATCTGTGATGTATATCTAAACTCACTATTCCATTCTATTGATGTATTTTGCTTAACTTAGTGCAAATGCCACACTGTCCTCACTGTAAATTTACTAAAGATTTTGGAACCAGATAGAGCCAGCCTGCCAAGTTCTTTTTCAAATTTTAAAGAACCTTCATGTTTTCATATGAATTTGAGTTTATCAATTCTCCAAAAATCTGCTTGCATTTTTGCTTAGCAACACATTTACTGTATTTATCCAACTGCCGGGGTCTCTCTAAGTTTTTTTTTCCGCTCTGTATTTTTAGTGTACAGTTCTTTCAAATCTTTTGTCAGACATCCCTATGTCATATTTTTATGCTACTGTAAATGGCATTGTTTTCAAATTCCAACTTCTAATTGGTATTATTTTAAAATTCTAATTCCTGCTTGTTCCTTGGTACTGTAGAGATGTGTGATTGAAATTTCTGTTTGGATTTCATCTCCTGCAGCCTCACTGAACTTACTCTGATCATGTTTTTATAGATTAAAAGGATTTTCTACAGAAAGAATTCTGTTAAATGCAATCAAAGGCAAGTGTACTTCTTTTCCAATATGGATCCTTTTTATTTGTATTCTTTTCTTTCTTGACTTTATCAACTAGAACTCTAATACAAGGCTGGAAAGAAATGATGAGGACAGGCACTTGCCTTCTTCCTGATCTTAGAGGGGCAGCTCTTGCAGCTGTACCATGCTACCCTGCAGGTTGCTTCCAAATTCCTGGTGGCTGCCTCCTTCATGTCGCCATCAAGAGTAGGAATTAATTTTAGTGTGTGTTATGAACCAGTATTGCTTACTAACAAATTTGCCTTAAGACACGGTCACTTATGATATCGATAGTAGCCTATTCTTTTTGGTATTTTATAGGCCTGGAATTCAGCCAGGTCACAGTCGGACTGGCCCATTTCTGCTCCTCATGCACAGGACACACTCAGTCAACAGGTCGAAATCATCTGAAGACTTGGCAGGGGTGCAGGGTGTGCTTCCAGAGCGGCTGCTTCACACAGTGCATTAGTGAGTTCCGGCAAGTGTTCTTCCTTTCCACGGGGGCCTCTTTGCACAGGGGCTCCTCTAAGGAGCTGCTTGTATATTCTTGGGACATGGCCACACATTGCCTCTGAGGTAAGAGACCCAAGAATGAGAGCCAGACAGAGACTCTGTCCTCAGTGACAGCCTCAGAAGCCACAAAACATCACTCCCAATACACCAACATCTGAAGCACTTTCTAAGCAACGGAAGCAGGTCCATCTGTTGAAGGGAGGCAGGTCATAATTAACGATCCATTTGGAAGTCACCACAGACCCTAACAGGTTTTGTCCAAGTTTAAAGACAGCTGTGTAACACCAACATTGATCACACTGGATCTGCCATACTTAAAACATCACCATTTTTGTTTACCAAGCTCAAATGTAAATTTAAGTCTACTTTGTTTTCTAACCAGTACTTAGCTTGAATTATCACTTCGCTTATCAGACAAGTTGATGTCCATAAGCAAAGGAAGAATGAAGAGAGAAAAAGGGATCTAGAACCTGAAGGAGCAAGGCAGAGAAAAGAGGAATAGATCAAAGGAGGGAAAGTTGTGTTACCGAATCATGAAAAATACAGTAATTTTCTCAGTTGTGTCCAGGTTGGGAGCTCGACCCTCACACTTGATACATGAAAGACCATTCTGATTATTTATATCTTTATTTAAAAAAATATAAGACAGAATTCCATAACAAAATAATAGAAGAATAACAATAGTTAATGTATTGCATATGTCATCTTTAAAGTAGGATACAAGAGATGAGCATAAAATTTCTTAATCGATATTAGCAAGAGCCTTTCTTTCCAATGAAGTGAGAGACATGAACAGTGTGGTCACTTTGCATTTTTCCCTTTTCCTTTCCTTCCTTTCTGTTTTCCTCCTCCTAGTTGCTTTTTCCTTTTAAGCAATTACTTTCTATTTCATAATGTCTATTCTACATTTGAGAACTTATTTACTCTTTCAATTATCACACCAGGCAGCGGCGTGTCTGGAGGTCCCGTGGATCTGTTTCTTACTTCAACAGTGTTTGGACGGAACAGACCCGGGGACTCCCTCTTTCATCTTCCCATCCACTTTCCAGGTACAAATTTTGGGACCATCTTCTTGCCTATCTCCTCCTTCCAGGACTAGACAACACTGTTCTTTTTTTTTTTTTTGCTTTTGAAAAATGTTTATTTAAGTAACGATATTAGCAATAAGAGGAACATATTTTATGTTTAATCTTCCATTTTGAAAGGTCTTTTCTTTCTGCTTTACTTTTAAAATCTCACTCCAACAAAATTGACAAATGTTTCCTTATTTTTCATTAAGTCATACTGGAATAAAAAGAATTGGCTCCTTAGAATTTAGGTATCATTTATAGTAAGCTAAAGATTTAATCACAGAATAATGTAAGAATACTACGGCTCCCTCCTCCACCAAAAAGGGACGAAAACTGTTAAAAATACAAATTTTAGGGCACTTTCAAGGTATAAAGCCTCCTCGGGGGAACTCTTAAAAGACCCCACTGTTTTCAGATCCAGAATGAAAATTATTAAGAATTAAAGACATTAGCAGGCACTTATAGTACAACCATGGTAGTTTACCTGGCAGGGGAGATACCATGAACACTGTTCTTTTGTGGGTAGCTCCTTACTGTTGCTCAGCCATGACCTCTCAGATTCATCAGAATTATTTCACCGAGGTGGAGGCTGCTGTCAACCGCTTGGTGAAACTGCACCTGCAGGCCTCCTACACCTACCTCTCTCTGGGCTACTACTTTGACAGAGATGATGTGGCTCTGGAGGGCGTGGGCTGTTTCTTCTGTGAGCTGGCCAAGGAGAAACGCGAGGGTGCCAAGCATCTCCTGAAGATGCAGAACCAGTGCGGCGGCCGTGTACTCTTTCAAGACGTGCAGAAACCATCTGAAGATGAGTGGGGTAAAACCCTGGATGCCATGGAAGCTGCCCTGGCGCTGGAGAAGAGCCTGAATCAAGCTCTCCTGGACCTCCATGCCTTGGGCTCTGCCAAGACCGACCCCCATATCTGTGATTTTCTGGAGAGCCACTTCCTAGATGAAGAGGTAAAGCTCATCAAGAAGATAGGTGACCATCTCACCAAGCTCCACAGGCTGGCAAGCCCCCAGGCTGGGCTGGGCGAGTACCTCTTCAAAAGGCTCACCCTTAAGCACGACTAGGAGGTCAGAGCCTGGCGGTCTCTGAGGGGCTCCTGCATCACCTGGCATCAGGGCTTTGGCCTAACCTTCTCCCTCCAGCCACTAGGCAGCTTTCTCACCCTTCTGGAGCCCCCTCGCAAATCTTGGACCAAAAGAAAATAAACCCTTTTGCAGCAGAAAAAAAAAAAATTATCACACCAGGGAGACAATGCAATGATTACACATGTAAGTCTGATCTCTGTCTCTCTCTCTGTCTCTCTCTGTGTGTGTGTGTGTGTCTCTCTCTCTCTCTCTGTGTAACCAGGGATTGAACTCAGGCCCTGGTACATGCTAGGCAAGTGGTGCTTCTTCTACTGAGCTATTTCTCTGGCCCCTATAGTCTCACCTTGCATCCATTTACCTATAAAAGTCTCAAGTTTATCCTTCTTTATGGTTGAGTGATATTCTATTGTGTAACAATAGCACATCTTTTTCATCCATGTCTCGGTTGTTGGGCACTTGGATTATTTCTGCGATTTAGCTACTACCAGTTGTGGTACTACATATATCAGTGTGGCATGAAGTTTTTAATTCTTCTGGAAAGATAGGCAGAAGGGGAATAGCTGATTCAAAAGGAGCCACTAACCCTAATTTTTTGAGGAATCTCCATATTTATTTCCAGTAGCTACTCCAGTTAGCATTCCATCCAAGGGTGGAGAAAGGTTTTGTTTTCCCCACAGCTCTTCCAGCATTTGATTTCTTGATGATAGCTATTCTTTCCTCTTTAAATATTGATATTTCTTTTTTCTGAGAGATTGTTCCTGACTTGATTTCTTCTATAAATTCTAGACATATTTCTTTACTTTGATTGCCATCATTTCAGAAATTCCAGGTGTGTGTCTTTCATTTTCCTCTGTCTTATTGTCTTCTGGATTTGTTCTGGGTCGGTTGGAGGTCTGAGGTTGCTTTTTTTTTTTCTTTTGCACCTTAGCATCTTCTATTTCAAAAAAAAAATTGTTTGAGTTTCTGTGTTGATCCTTGTAAGTTTTTTAGTGAATAACTTTATCACTGGCATCAAGTCCTTTATAGGAAAAGTCTATTTTTTCAGGGATGTCTTCTGTATATAAGAAGTTCTTGGTTTTGTCTGCCCCAAGATTTTACTTTTCCAATTAATTATGAATGGGGCATTGGCATCTGTGTGGCCCAGTTTCCAGTCCTGTGGTACTGGGCTGTGGTGAGGCTGTATCCCAGAAGCTCTTAGTACTGTTACAGAAGTGAGAACAACTGATTACACTGATGTAATATCCTAGGGAAGGTTGTATCATTAGCGTTAACAATAGCATCAAGTGCAGTGTAGAATCTGACAAATATTGGCACGACTAAGTTCGTACCTTGAATCATAGGAGCAAAATGTACAGTTGTATAACAGAACCGATTATAAATTAGGAGCGTACATGCAAAGGGTTTCCCTTTGGTAGAGCAGTTTCATCTGTGTTGGAGGAAATTCAAGAAGAATCGTGTATGAAACAAAGCTGACTGAAAAGGAGGCACAAGCAAGGCTGCAGGCCAGAGGATGGGGAACTAGGGAAGAGGGCAGAAAAGGAAGGGTGAAGGAGTAAGCAAGGAAGCAGCTGGGCTTGCTCTCCGGGCTTGGGGGTGGGGCTTATTTGCTATGGCTGAAGTTCTCCCCAGCTGTTTAGAAAAGAGAAAAAAGAAAGATTAAAAAAAAAAAAGAAAGAAAAGGAAAAGAAAGAAATATAAAAATAAATAATAATAATAAAGAAAAGAAAAAGACAAGGAGCACTCCTACCTGCTTCTATTCCGTGTCTTTGTCCCCAAGCACACCACCTGTTATTGTTATTGTTCCTTTGAAATTTTGCACCTCTCTGGTTCTACCTGTCTGTCATGGGCATCCTAGTCCAGGTGCTTCAATGAGGTCGGCATTCCCAGTCTCCTGATCCCAGCACGTCATGGGAAGGGGCCAGTCACCCATATTTCTCCTGCTGGGCCGGATACTTCCTGCTGGGCTGGTTGCCCGGGCCAAGATGTAGGGCTGGGGCCGGTCCCCTGGATCCCTCCTGCAAATAGTATCTGTTGGCTCCCATTGTTACTGCTGCACAAGCCATTTCTGCACCTCTAGTTCTGTCTATCCATTGTGTGTGCCTTGGCCAGGGTTCTGCGGTGTTTCCGGCATTCCCACAGGTCTCTGGGCCCCAAGTCCCACGAGTGGGGGGAGGAGCAGACTGCAGACTTCTCTTGCCAGCTGCACAGGCCAGGGCTGATGGAAGAAGGCAGGCGCCGATCCCTGATTCCTCTCTCCAGCTGCACCCTTCTGAGACAGTGGAGGATGCAAGGAGGGTCCTCTTACCATGTGTGTCATCGGGAGCCCATGGGCCATTCTGGTACTTGAGACCTATGAGGTGTGGCTGAAAACTACCATGAAAGCTATGACCACAAAGACACGTTGTCATTCATTCCCCTAGTTAGCCCCCTTTGCTGCAGTCCTGCTCATCCCCTTATTCTTGCCACTTTCTGAAGCAGCTCTGTAAGTCTTCTTTCGTAAGTATCATATATTGCGCTGCAGAGTTTGCTTTGCAATCCTGAAACAATTGAGAACATTTACCTTTCTGGCCGCTTGGACTTTGTAGAAGAGCCGGAAGGAGCACAACGCCGGATCCCATGAGCAGGGGGGTCGAGAACGCCCTGCGGCCTCTCCACGAGCGTGCCTCTCCACTGGGCGGCACTTGGCGGCAGCGTTCGCTGTAGTTTTGGTCACACCTGCTAAAGACACTCACAAGAGCACTCGCAGAGTGCTTTCAGGAAGTGGCCAGAAGAAAGGGACCCATGTGTTTGCAGTGAGAAGGAATATTTTGAAGGAGACTAATGGCGACATTATTTCACTATAATAAATGTTTTAAAATTTAACATTCACCATGCGTTTGATCATTAATTTTATGGGCACTAAAGGAGCCGTCTCCTTGTCAGATGGCCCCCTAGGTCCCTTTCAGATGCTCTCGATTGCTCAGAGGCAGACCAGGAGGAGGAGAATCGAGATTCTGGGAAGGAGTAGAGGGGCCTGAAGCGGCGAACACCATTCCTGCCCTCCATTTGTGGGCAGCAAGAACTTCCCAGAGGCAGGCAGGAAGGCTTCTCTAGAGCACCCATTCGTGGTGAAGCTGATTCTGCCAGCATCCTGGCTCCTAGGGGAGGGCACGCAGGCTTCTCAACATTCACTCAGGGATCATGATGAGGTCCAAGTAGCTGGACCTCATGCTGCGGTCCAGGCTTAATCCTGAAGCAGTGAAATGTAAGAAAAACCAGGCTTTGGAGGAGTGGGGGAGCTGTGGCCTGATGGCTACACCAGGACTGATCTTGGGTGCCCCCTGCTGGAGGGGAAGTGGAATCTCACTGGCTCTCTGGGAGGCAAGTTGGAGGCCTTGTCAATTGACAAGTTTTGCTTCGTGTGGTTCCAGTTACTCTCTACAAACCGAGATCTGAAATATTTTTTTAAAGAATTCCAGAAGCAAACAATTCCAAAGTTTTAAATTGCATTGCCATTCTGAATATGCTGATAAACGTGTGCCAACCCTTTCCATCCCGCCGGGAACATCACTTCGTGCAGTGTATCCAGGCTGTATACTCCAGCCACCCCTTAGTCACTTGATAGCCTTATTGGCTTTCGGAGTTGCCTATTGGATCACAGTGTTTGTGTTCAGGTGCAAGAGAAGATTTTTCAGGGACATTGATGCAATTTTTTCTTTTCATTTTTATTTATTTGCAGAACCAGGGATTGAACTCAGGCCTTTGTGCTTGCCAGGCAAGCGCTTATTCTACTGAGCCATCTCCCCAGGCCCTTATTGATGGAATTTTTAATAAATTATATTATTATAATTGTTCTATTTTATTAGGTATGGATATAAATAGTTGGCTTGCTAATTTATACTTTACACTTTATCATAAGCATCCACATATGGAAAAAAATGCATGTATATAGGCTCTGGTACTAACCAGAGTCTCAGCCAGCCACTGGAGCTTGTGAAAGACGACCCCCACGGATGGTAGGAGATCAGGCCAGCTCAGGGAAGGGTATCATGGTCAGCTCCCCTAACTTTCCCTGGCTCCTCAAACCCCTCCCTTAATGCCTCGTGGTCTTACAGCACAGGGCTTCCCTCCACCCACAGTCATGAAGTTACCCCTGGGTGTTGGTACCTAGCACACCTACTACCAGCTAAAGAAAGCCTTGGGTGGGAGATTTAAGGGTTAAAGTTTGGCCTAAGTGTCCTCCGTCCCTTTCATTACAGTCTTTCTTGGCCTCTGTCTCAGTTACTGTTCTGTCGTTGGTGGTACAAAATAACCAACACCCAAAATTAAGGAAGGAAACGTTTATTTAGCTCACAGTTTATGGAGCTTTCAGTCCATAATCAGCTGCTCCAAGGCAGAGTGGCACGTGGCAGAGGGCAGCTGTTCGTGGTAAGGAAAACAGCAAAACATCAAGAGCAAAAGGGGAACAGCAGTGGCAGCAGTACAGAGAGCAGGCCTCTCTGCCTTCTTTATATTACATCCAGGCTACCCGCCCTGGGGCAGGGGTAGCATTCATACCCATAATCCTGGCATTGGATCACGAATTAATCACAAACCCTAGAAGCTGCCCCAGGACTGCATGAGGCTTTGGGGGACACCTAGACACAGACCATAACAGCCTCTAAGTTTGGGCTTTGAACCCCGTAGCATTGACACAAGGCCTTCTGCTTTAGGAGCTGTCTGACCTCAATGGCAGCCACCATAGGCAGAGTGAAGGCCACCTGTGTCCAAGCAGGGCTGCTGTGGGGGAGTCGCCCATGAGAGTCATGGTCACCACCTCAGGGCTCTTCCAGGAATATGATGGGAAAAGATCATCAGGATTGAGCTGCTCTGGAAGGGAAGGGGAAAAGCTGACAAGCCGAGGAGCTTTGTCAATTGTGAGGCCAACGAATTGTTTGGATATAAGACACAGAAAGTAAGTTGCCCTTGCATTACCAGGTGCAGTTCAGAGTGTTACTCCACATTTCTGTTTACTTATTTGTGTTGTTTTTCATCTCCCTCCAGACTTCTGTAAGATGGGATTAAGTACAGCCTGTTCACAAAATCAACATGAGGCATTTTATGTGTAAGACAAGATACACAGAAATAATATTTTTTTTGGTCTTTTGTGACAAGGCTTCATTATGCAGCTCAGGTTGGCCTTGAGCATACTTTGTAGCCCAGGCTGGCCTCAAACCCACAGCGATCCTCCTGCCTCAGCCTCCCGAGTGCTGGGATTATAGCACACCTATCAGTGATTTCTATTGTAAAGCATTTTTAGCATGATAAGTATACAATGAAAAACAAAAAAAGTGTACAATATACAATCTGCCACTGTAGATTTAGGCAATGGTAATTGCATTCGCTATATGGTGAACCCAATACCCCCACCTCCAGAACAGTTTAACCTCCCGATCTCCACCTCTGTGCCTATTAAATGTGAACTCTCCATATTCCCTCCTCTGCCCCTAGGGGCCGCCATCCTGCTTTCAGCCCCCGTGACTGACAAGCCTAGGCGCTCTGCAAGCGTGGCATCACCCAGGGTTTCTCCTTTGTGACTGGTTTGCATCACCCAGCGTGGTGCTCTCCAGGTTCAGCCATGCTGTAGCCTGCGCCAGAATTCCCTTTCTTTCAAAGGCTGCATGATGTTTCACCAGACATTCACGCCCTACATTGTTTATACCTCTACCCACAATAGCACACAGGTGGTGCCTGCCTTCTAGAGACTATGAATAATGTGGCTATGAATACGGGCATAGAAATGCCTGCTGAATCCCTCATCTCCATTATTTTAGGTATTGGAGTCTATGTGTTAATGCCCTGCTTTCCCCGTGTTACATGCCCTTGTAATTAGCCCTGTACATGTGTCTTCCCTCTTCGATGGAGCAGAGAACATTCACATTTCAGTCTCTCAGTCCTCAGCTCGCTTTGTAGCAGAGGCCTCGTAGCAGACTAGGAACTGAGGACGGGGTTTATATGCCATCGCCTCTCACTTAGTATCCCAGTTCCTGACACACACAGAATAGACACTAACAAAGTGCAGAAGGAACTAAAATTTGAATGCATACAGTTACTATTTTTTCTTGGCCCGTGACTGAGCACAGATGTCTTCAGAAGTTGAGCTATGCCACCTTTGCTCACCCGGGAGTTTCATTTTATTGCCATTTGAGAGCTACAGTTCACTGGGAGATTCTGATGAGAGAGATCTAGAGGTGCATCCTCAGGCTAGTGTGCACACCTACATCAGGAGCACCAGGGTGCCTGTGGTATCTGTGTGAGTGGCCTCTGAATACAGGGGCATTGGTCTTCTCTGAGGTCTGTGCGGTTCCACCATCAGGGGTAGCCATGCCCTCTGAGGGAGGCAATCTTGCCATCCAAGTGCTCGCTGGGCAATAGGCTAACTGAAGGTCAGCTCTCTGAAATCTCAAATGATTACTTTGGCAAATGGGTTGTTATTTCTCAACTCATTTATCTTGAAAATTCCACCAGGTAGTTGAATTGCCTACACTGCTATCGTATACAGACTGTGATGGGATTTTCAGTGCTGTGATATGTGTTGGCAACACCTGTATTGGATACAGGGCATCTGTGCTCAGTGTGCCAGGCTTTACAAGGGTGCCTTCTCTTTTGGCCAGGAATTTGAAGACAATTGAAACTCTGCAAAAGAGAAATCACTTTTGCAGTGAGGTGGGATCAGTACAATAGAGCCTGCCTCTGGACAGGCTCCGTGACTACCAGAAGCATGTGGCAGCCTCCCTGTGTCAGGTGTCTGGTCAGGGTACACGACTGTGGTCCTGCTCAGCAGCAGGGATATCTATATTTTGGTAGGGGCAGATGTGCCCAGGACTCTCAGCTGGCCAATCCAGAGGACATTTGCCAACTTTACATCACACTGTGATTTTACATGTAAAAAAAAAAAGCAAAGCAAAAAAAACCTTGACACCTCATCTCAGAAATTGGTTCAACTGTTATACATGTGAGAGTTTTTGATTTCCTTTTATCAATGCATGGTGTTCTGGGAGCCGTTTATCTATTGACAGACATTCTGGTTTTGTACATTTTCTTCTTACTAAGGTATTGTGGTGAATAGTCTTGTAACACTGTGCCTGTGTCTAGGTAGTAACCAGAGAAGATTATGGAGTTGTTAGGTGTTTGATTTTTTTTTTTTTTACTAGTTTGGCTAGTGGCCCATCAAAATATTTGTGCCAATTCATACTCTACTGGAGGGCAGGAGTGTCTTCTCCAGTATCTGAGATTTCCACATTTTGGTCATTCTGGGCAGGAAATGATGCTTTGCATTTGTCTTCATTTTCATGTCACTGTGGACTCATTTTGGCACTTGAGAGACATCTGATGGGTTGATGGTGGCTGTTTCTGGCTGACCCTAAAGGCCAAAGCAATTGTCCTGTGAGCTGGTGTGGTCCATACTGCGTGACTTTTAGTGGCAGGCCCCTGAGGTGGCTTCCTCTCCCACCCCCCACTCCCCCAAAAAAAGCTGTAATAAGAAATTCATCTTCCCTCCTTGTGCTATAAAAATAAAAGCCTTTGCTGACCTAAACACACTCAGAGAGGGAGAAACAGAGCTCCCAAGCCTTGCCAGCTGCAGGACAGGGTACATGCTGTAGGCCACCGTGAAGCAGTGGGTGGCTTTCTGGGTGACTGCAGCGACTGCTGTTGTCAATCTCGGATGAGGGTCACAGCCTTCCGATTTGGCAAAAACTGACCAGTGTTTGCTCTGCTTCTGGGGACTTTTTGATGATACAGAATCCTCTGATGTAATTTAGATTTTGAGATTTTAAACAAGGGTTCAGTAGGGGACTGTCACCTTTTTGCTTTGAGAAAATAGAAAGGAAGGAAAGACCTGAAACTGGTTACTTACTGTTACAGTGCAGCTCTAGAATGTTCCCCCAGGTCTGACACGTTCAGAGGTGGTGCTCTTTTAAGGTGATCAGTTTTAAGGCTTTATTTATAGCAGTGTTTTGTTATGCGGTGAGGAGGTGTTGGCAGAGGAGGGTCAATGAGGCTGTGAGCTCAAAGGGTGCCCCTCCCCCCCGACAACCCTCCCTTTTCCCTGATTCCTGGCTGTCCAGTGAGAACAGCTTACCTTTCCACTACACGCCTTCTCTCTCAAGGCCCGAGATCAGACTTGGACAGAGCCTCTGAAACAAGGAGTGAAAACAACCCTCTCCTCCCGCACATGTGAGAGTTGGGTCTGTGTGCTCCAGCGACAAGAAAAGTGACTCGTACAGTTACAGGTCATTTTGTTTCCCACAGATGTTCTTTAAGAAGCTAAAAGAATCACCCCCAGACTTTGGTTAGAGACATCTGGGAGAAGAATATACTCCTTCTGCTGGTGAAAACGTGGGTTCAAGCTCAGGCTTTGCTATGCTGTCCTCCAGTTTCCTAACTTGAAATAACCTGGCTAAAATCCCTGTCTCCATTAGGGCACCGTTAGCGAAGGGGCAGGCTCACTGGGGTTGCGAACCTATGGCATGCGTGCCACAGCCAGCTGTTTGTATCTTGGAAAGGTCTTGATGGTTCGCCATCACTGCCAGAAACTTGCTGGACAATTTAAGTAAGCTCCTTATGCTCAGTCTTCCTTGTTCGCTCAGTCTGAAGAGGGTAATCACCTGGCTTCTGCCAGGATAAAGACCTTAGCAGGTGCCAAGGGTCTGGATAAACACCTTGGATGTATCCATCAGGTGCAAACTCAGTGTAGAGAAAACTGGATCCGGATGCTTTCTAGCCTCCAACAATTAGTTTTACTTAAGATGCCTGAAGAATATGCTCTTTTGGATGTATCTGGCTGGCCGGGACGATTTTTGGCCTGCATTTCAGGAAGCCCCGCAGCAGACTAGGAGAGAATTTCCAAAATGACAAACTGAAGTCTGGTCCGGTGTCCTGATCCCGCCGTCCCAGTCGGCGGCCGCGCGCCACCTGGTGTCTTGTCTCCGCTACTGCCCAGAAACCACGTGTAAGAAAATGCTTACAACCTAACTACGCACTTTGGCGTCGACCCCTCCTAACCAATAGGGAAGGAGAAGGAGGGGTAGAGGCAAATGAGCACCCAATCAGCTCCGGCCTTCTGAGAGGCGGGCGGGGCTCGGGGTTGACCACGTTGGGTTTGTCCGCAGCGCTAATTACTTTTTCCAAAGGCTGCCCCACTCCGCTCCGGCTGGCGCCGCCGCCTCGCGCGCTCCTGCTCCGCCGCCGCGGTCTGGGGCTGCTGGTCCCGAGTACCATGTGTGACGGCGCCCTGCTGCCTCCTCTGGTGCTGCCCTTGCTGCTGCTGCTGGTCTGGGGACTGGATCCGGGCACAGGTAGCGCCCCCTCTGCCCAGAGCGCGGTGGGCCGACGCTGACAGCCCCGCGAGGAGGAGGCGGCTGCGCGGCCGCGAGAACCTGGTGCGCTGCGGCGCTCCTAGCCCCAGCCGCGTCCCCGCGGGAGTCGGGCTGTCGTTCCGGGACCTCCTGGGGGTGGCGGCCTCGCAGGGGGCCTAGTCGGCGTGGGGTGCTGGGGCGACGGAAGGGAGGGATGCCCGACCGGGCCGCTCGGGGCGGGACTCGGACCCGCTGCGCGGCGGGCTGGCGGCGTTGACGCGGCTCCTCTTTCTCCACAGCCCTTGGCGACTCGGCGGTCGACGTGGAGGTGGTGCTCCCGTGGCGGGTGCGCCCGGACGACGTGCACCTGCCGCCGCTGCCCGGCGCTCCGGGGCCCCGACGTCGGCGGCGACCCCGCGCGCCCCCCGCCTCCCCGCGCGCGCGGCCGGGAGAGCGCGCTCTGCTGCTGCACCTGCCCGCCTTCGGGCGTGACCTGTACCTGCAGCTGCGCCGCGACCTGCGTTTCTTGTCCCGAGGCTTCCAGGTGGAGGAGGCGGGCGCCACTGGGAGCCGCGGACACGCCGCCGCGGAGCTCTGCTTCTACTCGGGACGTGTGCTGGGTCACCCGGGCTCTCTGGTCTCACTCAGCACTTGCGGCGCCGCCGGCGGCCTGGTACTGCGCGCGCCCCCCTGCGTCTGCCCGTCTGGTCGGTTGAGACGCCCAGGGTGGTCCCCGGGAAGGGGGGTGGGCGTCCGGGATCAGGGCAAATCCAGCCTGCAGGAGTTTAAAGAGAACCCATGTCTTGCCTCTCACCCCCTACTTCCATTCAGACTTTCCTACCCTTCAGCAAAGGTGGTGGGAGGAGGGGCCCCTCGCCCCAGTGGTTGGAGCTCCAGGGGTGCCGAAGCTGGAGGTGGTGGGACTTACACAGAGCAGTGAGCCGCAGTCAGCTCTGGAAATGCACGCAGGGCTGTTGGGCCTCCGATGCAGAGGCGCCTCTGTCCAGGTGTAGAGAACACTAGGTGCCCAGGTGTGTGTGCAGGCCGGTCGTGGAGCCCAGCTGGGCTGTGGCTGTCCCTACCCTGGGGTGGGGGTGGGGGTTACTGACCTCCTTTCTGTATTCGATACCTGGAAAGGGAACCCTGGCAGGGACCTCAGGCCTCTAGGTAACCCCGGTAAGAGCTAGAAGGGGGGAGTTTTCAGAATCCTTTCTTCTTTCTTTTTTGACACCCATCTCCAAGGATTGCTGGGTGCTTCCCTTAGCCCTGGCCCCTAGAGCTCCTCCTCCTCCAAGACTCTGTCCTAACCTATGACAAGTACTCTGAGGGGTGAGAGAGTTCTTCAGTGCTTTGGCCCTGCCTGGGCTCACACTTGATCATTTGGCTGTGCTGGTACCCAGCCAAACACTTCTCAGCTTGTGCATGGTACCCCTAGGAGCGCACATGGCCGGCAGATGGGCTGCCCCTGCAGAGCCTGGTATCGACTGAAAGCATGAAACGCAAGGGTTGTCACGAGTGACTCTATGGAGACAGTTCTGATGGTATTTTGTGCCTGCCCTTCCCAGGCCCAAGACGTTGCCCCTCCCCCTCCTTGTATCTTGCACCACCATCTCGAATTCTCTGGCCCTCACCCACAAGTTACTGGGAATTGCAGCAAAGCCAGCAAGTCCGGAGGGCCAGGTTTTTATGTGAGACTTCAACTTTCACCCCAGCTCACCCCTGGGGGCTTGGAGTATGAGCTGCAGGGAGTATTTCCTGGGTGCAGATTCCTGAGCTCAGCCTGATTCTCCTTGCAAGACTTTTCAGAGTTCTGAATTTGGGGTGTGATCCGCTTTTGCTCGACTAGGAGAAATTGGCAGCTTTGGTAAAACAAGGAAAATGATATGGACTGTGGATAGGGGTCCATGAAAGAGGAAAGGGGCAGAGAATGTGGGTGTGGTGGGTGTGCTTAAGCAGGGGTGAGAAAGGCTCTGATCTCTGTAGGGCTCAGGTCAAGCCTGTATCATGTTCTGGGAGGGACTCAAAGCCCACATCATTTTTCCTATTTTTGCCAAAGTGTTTCAAGTCTAGGTCACATCACTGTATTGTACGTGGAAACATCTGAATCCCATTTGCTGCGGTTTAGTGAGTTTCTGTAGAGGTCAGAGTTTATACTTCTTGGTGTAAAGTTTCCAGCGAGGAGCTATCTGTGGAGGAGCCGAGGCTGGAAATCTGGATAACATTGATGTAAAGTCCTTGCCCAGTGAGTGCAGAGCCGCCTCAGATGGCATCCCCGCCAGCTCTCCAGGAAGGCTGTCCTTCCCTTTGACACCATGTGGGGGCGCTGTGCTGTAGATAAAGGAATCTGGCCAAGAGGCTGATTTCACCATGTGCCAGTGGCGGGTGGACCTCTAAGACTTAGCTTTTCAGTTCCGGCTTGAGCAGACACTGCTATTGTTTAGTCTGCCTTGTTCATCCCATTTGTGTGAACTGGACATTGGGCTCTTGTCCCCAAGTACAGTGCATGTAAACAGAGAAAGGGCTTAAGGCAGGAGGGGAGGAATAAGTGGGGTGACTCAGAGTGGCCTCGCGGTGGCAGCAGATCCTGGAGAGCAACGGAGGGCAGGCCACGGGACTTGGGCTGAGTTAGCCCCACACGCCACGCCTGGCCTTGTTCCGGGCGCAGGTGGGGGGCTGTGCTGGGTCAGTCTCTCTGGACCGAGGCACAGCCCCTGAAGTGGAGACTGGGAGCTGTGCTCCTGCTTATCAGGTCGGGCTCAGCTGCCAAGGGGGCAGCGCCAAGCGGGTGCTCCTGGGGTCCTGTGAAGAGGGGATTCCAGAGTACGTGCGTCTCATGGGTCAACCAGAGCAGGAGTCAGTGTGCTTTCTGAAAAGGACCAGAGAGTAAATGTTTTAGGCTTTGCAGTCCCTGCAATTCTCTGTCACAACCTGTCAGCACTGCCCTTTTAGTGTAAAAGCAGTGACGGATGGGACATAAATGGATGTGGCTGTGCTCAATGAAAATGTCCCTAGTGTTGAGTGTTAATTGCTATGAAGTTGCCCATAGCTAGTGTCTCCAGAGGGCAGAGTGCTGAGCCTAGTGGCAGGGTAAACACAGGCCTTGCTACATGGAGTCCATGCTCTATGAGCCTGGAGATATTGACCATTTGTTCAAAGGGAATGTACCATTAGTACTATAATTGTGTGGGACCTGAAGAACAAATGACATGCACTGGTTTGTATACCTGCCTTGGGGAGCAGAGGCAGGGGCAGCCTTCTGTCCCCCATCTTATGCCATCTGCATTGTTTGAGGCTTCAAAGACCCTAGGCATAAGAGCTGTGTTCTGTTTATGCATCTTTGTTTTATTTACATTTCAAGGCGTCTTCAGGCATGCCTGGTAGGTCTGTGGAAGAGTTCCTTCATAGGAGCCCAGCAAGCAGTGTCAGGGCAGTGAGCTCGAGGCATGTGAGGAAGGCGCCTGTGCACCTCATGATGTATACGTGGATCAGCTGCCCCACTGCGGCCCAACCAGGAGCATGGAAGTCAGCAACAAGGCCAAGCTCAAGACAAGAGCTTGTCAGGAACCTGTCTGTCCCTTCTTGGCCAGGAGTGTGCGTGGAGTGAAGGGAGCAGGCAACGCAGAAGGCTGAAGCACAGAGGACCGAAAGAAGGGCAGGGCTCCTCGAGGCCAGCGTCCAGGAGCCAGCCAGTGACCAGAGCTCTTGGCAGTGCCTCTGGTCTGGACACTCACTGGCTGGAGAGCACGGGGCCATTTTTGTGGCACACTCTGGTGTGCCTGCATTAGAGTTCTTGTGTAGCTCTCTCAGTGCGCTCAGCAACGTTTAGAGAGTATGTGCCTCTGCCTTGTGGTGGTAGCAATGTAGTCCCCATTAGAGAGGATGGGGCGGTCCTTGATGTTACAAGTGATGGCCTGCAGTCCTACCACCCCTGTGATGAAGGGGCACCGTTGGGATAGGACATTGCTGCCTCGCTCTTTAGAAGGGAGTGGGGACTGAACTGGTTGATCGATTATAAAATTGCCTGACTTAATAGTGTAGCATCACTTCATCAAGAACAGCTGAGCAGGAATTGGCCTTCTAGTGTGGAGACGGCTCAGAAAAAGCACATAGGTCAGACTGCGTCTCAGTACATCATCGTCCTGGTGTGGTCTGGGGAAGGCACCTCGTCCTAAGTGGTGGATTAATGCAGATTGCTCTAGAATCGATTATGTGCTGCATCAGCATGTTTGGAAGACACCAAGCACACATCTAGAGCTTCCCGAAGCAAACGATTCAGTGGATTACCGAGGACTGACAATCTTTTTTTTTTTTGCTGAACTGGGGCTTGAACTCAACCCCTTGCACTTGCTGAGGAAGCACTTATTCCATCTCCCCGGCCCTGACAATCTTTATCTTTCAAGTATGATTCACGCGTGTTACCTAGAAGACTTCAAGGACTGAGAATTTGAAGAGAAAACATGGGTGTCGCAAGAAAGGGTCACTAGGCATTGAAGGTGCCGAGACAGGGACAGGGACAGAGACAAGGGGCAAGGGATAGTCATGAAATTTGGGGCACGGAAGAATTGTGGAGAATGCAACCAGGAAGTGCCAGGGTTCCGCTGTCTTCCACAGCCTTCCTGTGGCTTCCCTTCATCCTCTCTGGCCTTTCTCCTTCTGTGCAGTTCGGCCCCTGCTGACTGTCGCTGCTCAGTAGCTTCATCCACCTGTAGACCTGAGTCATATTTTTAGCACTCCAGGCTTCAGCTGCTTTCTGTACCACTGCCTAAGACCACCACCTAGGGTGGGCTTTTTTTTTTTAATTAAAAGATTTGTTTTGGATATTAAGGGTTGAACCTGGGGCCTTTTTACTGAGCTACCTCCCTGGTCCTTTTTTTGATTTTGACAGTTTTAATAAGTTGCCCAGATTCAGCTCACACTTGCTAGTTGCCTCCCCCAACTCCTAGAGTAAGGATTGGAAGCGTGAACCTCCCAAATTGGCATCACTTAAAACAAAAGCAAAAGGAAAAAGGATGTGCTAGGAACTTATCTTGCCTGCTCGCATTCCTGAAGTGCATTTCCTAAACGCCGAAATGCCAGAGCTGAGGGGCAGAAGGTGCTTCTGCAGCCTCGATCTGAAGGCATTGGCAGTCACTGGCTCACCTTGCCCCATGCACGTCTGTGCTTGGGCACACAGATATGAGGAGCTCGCACTCTTAGGAAGCTGAACTGCAGGCCCGTGTGGGGCTGCAACTTTGCAGGAGTCACTTAACTCTCTTAAATCTCCTATAGCCATAGGAGGGAGTCAGTAATATCAGCCTTGTGCGGGGCTGTGGGTGGAATATGATAAAGTGTGTGGAATCATTTAGAGATCCCGGCACATTAAGATTTCTTCTCTTGCCCTACAGGGTGACCCCAGACTTTTCCAGTTATAAATCTACCAGTTGCTCCAGAGCTCTTGAGTGAACAGATGGCCATGCACCTGCCTTGTGCTCCAGAGCTCTTGAGTGAACAGATGGCCATGC
>PVKA01009256.1:57496-69300 GCA_004027165.1 Ctenomys sociabilis | reverse complement strand
AGAAATAGCAAGGAGACAGTTTCAAAACAGGTTGGTGGGATAGTTACACTAATTAACACATTGCATATTGTTGTCTTCATATAGTTATTCATAGCACAAGATACAGACATGATATCTTGTCTAAACACTATTAGTACAAGTCTTTTTCTTATTGAACTAAGAGAAAGTAGCCGGATATCTATCCTATTTTGTACACACACACACACACACACACACACACACACACACACACACACACACATATATTCACTACAAAATGGTTCTTCATTCATATTCCACTATACCCAGCTGTTCTCATTTCTCCTTGTTCCCAGGTGGAGCCACCCAGCTCCTATCACAGAGGGGGATCTGAGATTTCTCAGAATGTGAAATGGGTGTTAAGGTCTCCCATTTCCAAACAAGTGTCCTGTTTGGAAAGGGCTGATAGTTGAGCTGTAGAAGAGGGGGAAGGAATGCTCTGGTTCCTTGCTGCGGAGGTGCTGGTGGGGTGTTGTCTCTTGTTATGGAGAGATAAAGTCATTTTGTCACCCTCTGAATGGTAACTGTCAGAGTTCCTGACCTTTTCTGTTCAAATCCTGCCTCTGTATCTGATGGGGTGCATGCTTTTTAGAGGATCTTTCCTAGACTCCTTTTGTGAACTCCACCCTCTGAGATGAGGATCTAGAGTTCCGGGTGTGAGGGCTCCATTTTGTGCCTTTCTGTTGGTCTGTCTACCTTCCCTAGACCTACTGATTGTTGAACCTGTATTGAAGATAGGCAGACAATACTAACCATGAGAAACACAGTTTAGAAAGTCAAGTTTTTAGAAAGCCTAATGATTAGCATAAGGTCAATTTTTTTTTTTTTTTTTTTTTTTTCCGTAACCAAGGATTGTAGAACTTTTTTTTTTTTGGAAGAACTGGGGATTGAACTCATGTCCTTGCACTTGCCAGGGAAGCGCTTATCCCACTGAGCCATCTCCCCAGCCCCTGCGTAACCAAGGATTGAACTCAGACCCTTATGCTTGCCAGGGAAACGCTTATTCTACTGAGTCATCTCCCTAACCCAAGGCCAATATTAAAATTACAGAAAAGACACTTCTGGAATTTTCCTCAGTGACACTCTTCATGCATGAGTCTATTAATCAGTTGGCACTGCACTCTGTAGTTATTTATTAAGCAACTACTCTGTGTTAGGAGTTGTGATCAACAGTAGGCAACACAAGTGGAAACAAGCCTGGCCTGATTTCACAGGAAGGTGATCCACAAGTGAGCAGGATAGGTACCCAGGTAGTATTTTATAAATCTGAGCCCAATAACGCAGCATCTCTTCTTTTGTTCTGGGCTTAAGAGAAACCACCCCATATCAAGAGGGCTTTGCCTTCTCTCGCAGCATGTGCTCGTTCTCTGTTCTGCTGGGCCTAGGCTGGCTGGAATGGTCATTCTGAAGCTCACCTCACAAAGGCTTCCGTGACTGCAAGGGACAGGAAATCCCTATAGCACTGGACTGGCCATCACACCCTGGCAGAGAGAGGTCACATCAAATCTTTGATTCTTATCTTCCTACGTGATACGATTATTGGCTGTGGCTTTATGCTCTGTTTTATATCAAAATATTCAGTGATGGAATGATACATGTGTATCTTTTTTAGTTCTACAGCTCAGATCTTGGTTACAAAATGATAGCTGTAATGCAGCCATTGCTTTTCTTTTTGTTGTAGGGTTTTCAGAGCACAAGGAATTATATAGATAAAGCCAATAAGAGAAAAGAATAGAGACTTTCATTATTACTGTTACTAATAGGAAATACAGCATAAAGCTTATTCGCAGATGCATTCAAAATTTTAAATACCCGTACATGGGAAAAACTACCAGTATTTAGTAGATTGTGGCAAAGTACGTCTCAAGTATACTTTAAGAAACATTTTGAAGGCTAGCGAGATAACTCAGTGGAGTAAGTGCCTGCCTAGGCAAGAACAGGAACCAGGGTTCAATCCCTGGCATCATGTGCTGCGTTGGCCCCACCCATGGGCTTGCTGAGCTGGCCACTGAGACTAGATGTGCTGGTGGGTGCCTACAATTTCCAGGCTGGGGAGGCTGAAAACAGAAGGATCATCATGAGTCCAAGCTGCATAGAGAGACCCACCAAATACATAAAACAAACAAACGTGTATGAAACATCCACATGCCTTTGGGAAATTTGCTTCTTATTATACCCTGATTTTGAAATTTGAAAGCAGAAGGACAAACTAAGTCCTATGAATCAAGACAAGGGCACTTGGCAGACACTAGCTCTGCAGAGCCCTTGATCTTAGACTTCTCATTTTGCAGTACTTTCGGAAACACATTCCTCTTGACTACAGGCTGTTGCATTTATAGCAGCTTGAATGAGCTACACTGTCCTGTTTGAGATTAATGGTGTATACCTGCAGTTGGCCACTTCCCCTTTGATCCCTCCATTTTTTCTCCTGCCCTTCCCCACATGGCCTCTCCTGAACACCCACTTTGCAGTTGCCTTTTCCATATTTTTCTTTGCTGTTAGGCCTCATGGACTAGAAGGACAGAGCCTGGATGTTCTTCAGTGTTGGACACCAGCATCCGGCCCAGTTTGGGAACCACTAGCGGCATAAAGATAGAAATTCTGGGCCACCCAGAGAAATCACTGAGGGGATGATGACAAGATGGTGGCCTAAATTTGTGAGCCCAAGGCCTGAGGTTCCCTGCAGCAACCTCCACAGGATTATTCCTAGGCCTGGTATCACCCATCAGATAGTGAACATCTTAATCCAGTTTCTCCCAGGAAAACCTCAGTCACTGGGGTCTTGCTTCCCCCTGCACCCCAGCCACACGGTTCTTCCTCTGCAGTTGGCTATCCATTTTCCAGTCTGGGGCCCTGTCTGCTTTTGGAGGCAGAAGGAGTCTGTCTGCACCTTCTGCAGAGACAGAGCAAGGGAGCATGATGTCTCACTCTGGCCCCAAACCCTAGCGTCACTGGTGTTGGCTGGGGATCAAAGGCGCTGCTCCATTTTTAACCTCGGTTGGGCCCCACCTCAGCCTGAGCATGTGTTCCCAACATCGTAGTCGCATTGTGTGCCAGGGGATAAACAAAACCCACCCCCGAGGGTAGGGAAGGATGCCTTTGGGGGGGGCGCAGCGCTGACCTCACCAGCGGATAAGTGTTTTTCCCACCCGGGCCCCTGGAGCACTGAGGTTTTCCTTCGCTTGCTTGACACTATGGTAAGGGAGATGGATGGCTTTATTTTTGTGCAGAACAAATCTACAGATGGTGACCCTCGACCAAAAAAGAAAAAAAAAGTACATACTGAGGCCAGGGAAAGGAGACGGGATTCTATGTTCACTTTTTCTCTTTGCTTTCTATTTTGGGTTTCTTATAAGTGAGGAAAACACTCCTTTTTCTGCTTCTTAGTGACATTGTCCAGAGACTAATTTTTTCAAATCATCTGTTCACCAGGGGGGCACAAAATAAATATTTACATTTAAAGCATGCAAACATTTTTTGAAAAGGTATGGGGAAGAAAGATGGTGTCTGGTATAAAGTAAAGCTCAATAAATATCTGGGAAAGAAAGGAAAAGAAAAATCTCCCTAAGGCCCACTGCTATCAATATTTTGGTAAACATTCTTCTGTCTGTGTATGTGTGTGTGCATCCCCAAGCTCTACAAAATGGGACCATACTACGTTATTATGCAATATGAATATTTCATGCTTCCTATGTAAAATAAACACAGTACTATTACTACTATATACATGTACCCACAATATCTTCTTTTAAAAAATGGGTTTAGGACAGGGTCTATAGGGTCTCACTATGTAGATCGGACTCATAGTGAGCCTCCTATTTTCCACCTCCCAAGTGCTGGGATTACAGGTACATCCTAGCTGTAATTGCTGTCTCAGTGCATCCTGGGGCCCTGCGCAGCTTGCCGGGGATCGAACCCCGGCCACTGCATCTGCCTACACAGGCACTGTAACCCGCTGAGCTATCTGGCCGGCCCAACACAGTATCTTCTGTGCTGTATGTGCTATGCCCCCAAAATCATAGCAGTAAATTTCAACTACAGAGGCAGATAGGACCACGCTGTTCATGGTCATTTTCAACTTGCTGTCACAAGCCCTGGTCCCCTTTCCATGTCAGTGAATATAGAAAAGATCATCCCATTTCACAGCAGCCAAACAGCCACTGGTGGAGCTGTGCTGTCTCTTTCTTAGCCCATTCAAGAGAGACACCTTTGAAATAGCAACATGAGTCACGTTTTGATTGCTTTTCCTCTCCTGGCTTTCAGACCATTGGCATCATAGGAAGAGTTTCCCAGCTCCTTAGATGCCAAGGTGTCTTAGGAAGAGTTTCCCTCCTCCTTATATACAAAGACATTGGTATCAGGATAGTGGATGTATCCCCAAACTGCATAAAAAAATGGACCATAGATAGCAGGATCTGCTTGGATGTCTTTGTGCCCCTTCATCTAGAACTGATGCTCCTCTTATTTCTATGTGAAGAGAATGACTACATCTACCCTGAAGAGGAAGGGTTCAAGAGCCCGGAGTTTTCACTAGGATTTTTTTTTTTTTTTTTTTTTTTTGGTGTGTGTTTGTGTGTGTGTGTGTGTGTTTTCTCATGAGCATCCAGGAATTTGTGGAGACCACATGGCCTCTCATGTCTGTAAGGGCCAAGTTCTCACTCTACCTTTGACCTTGGGAAAGGTCTACCTTTGACCTTGCTGCCCAAAATACTGTTCCTTCAGTTGCAAAATTGGGGAAATTATAACTGACGCTTCTTTACTGGGTTATGAGGTATGGTGAGTACTGCAGTGAGTCACAGCCTGGAGTGCAAAGCTACTTCATAATGTCTGCTTCTCTTTTTTTCTGAGAGGCAAAGGACATTGCAGATGGAAGGTTCTAGAAGATTCTGTAATGAACCATATCTGGGTTTCAAGCTAAGCTCAATCACTTCTCACAGGAAAGACTTAAATCCTATAAATTAATTTTTCCTTCTCTGTAAACTGGTGCTAACATTTTCCTAAAAACTTATTCACAATCTCACAGAAAATGAAAATGTATGCCAAGAGCCTGGTGTAGGCTGTCAAGAATTTCTTTTTCTCTCTAATTAAATGATTGATTGATTTTGGTGCCGAGGGTCATCCTGGGCCTTAAGCATGCTGAGCCCAGGTGAGCTCCATCCCCAACCAGTGGCCATGTTTTGTTGCCCATTTATGTGGAGAACATAGCATGACAGAGCCAGAAACTCTGTTCCTCAAGAGGTCTTTCCTATTGACTTCCTGAGTGACTTTTGGCAAAATGCTCTGCCTGTCATTTTCTTTTTGTAAATTCTGGGTGGTATCTGCAATAGAAAACACCACTAAATTTCCTTGGTGCTGACCTGTTCCTGAAGCATTTCTCATTGCCATAATTCTATGAATTTTTCAGCCAGTGGGGTGAGATGGTCTTGTGCATATTTACCACTGAACAAAGTACAATGTAGCCTTGTGAAGTGAAGGTAAAGTTAGGGGCCCTCAAGGGCCTTGGTGTCTAACGTGAAGGCATGCATGTGCCATGGGGCATACCGGAGCCATGCTAGTCCACTGTGGGCAGCACATGTGGAGGGCCTTGCGAGCAAGGGTTCATCCGTCCTCAGGGTTGGCACAGGAGGCAGAGTCCAGAAGAGATCTTAAGGTAAGTCTTCATGCTTACTGTCAGCAGCAAACGTTCATGAGATCAACATTCTGGGGCTGGACAGGGATCAGGGGAGGTGCTCTTGGTAGACAGTGTGTGTGTTCAAAGATCCAGAGACAGAACTCAAGAGAAAGCCTTAGGGAGTCCAAGGAGTCTGCCCTCTGCTCCGCTGGGGCACATCCAGTCACAGCCAGAGCTCGGAACCCTTTTTTCCTTTCTTGGGAATCAGGACTTTCAGAAAGCAGTGATAAGTTGTTACATGGGATGCAGAGGTTATGATGGCCTCAGGCATCCTGGAAAGGAATAGGAGTTATGACAAGGAGAAGACACAGCCAGGAGAGAGAGACAGAGAGAGAGAGACAGACAGACAGACAGACAGACAGACAGAGAGTGTAGTAGGCAGTTCTTGTCCTTTCAACTTCCAGGAGGGGTTGTGGAGAGCACAGCCTTTTCCCACTGTGGGTGAGGAGGGAGGGTTCATGCCCTGGCACTGCCTGTGTGTCTCACTGTGCTGACCGTACTCTGAGAAACTGAGGGTGAGAGAATCTCTACAGCTTGGTTGACGCTGCACAGCCTGGAAGTGATGGAGAAACCAAGCTCAAGTCTGCCTCCCGTTTTCACATGGTCACCTTCCGCTTTGCTGGTTGTCTCCAGAACGGGGCATTCTCTAATTGGATGGTAAGAGATGTAGATTGCACCGTGCTACACACCCGCCGGGACTCGCTAGTGTCACCCCATTACCAAGGCTTTAGGGAAGGTTAGAAAACAGACAACTCAAGGGTCATGCGCTTGCTTTGTGCTTCTGGTTATTTTTTCCTTCCATCCAGTGTACTGCAGTACCAGCCTCACTGGGAGAGTGGCCTGTCACCAGATACCTTCCCCATCTCAGGGTTTCTGTATACAATCTTATTTCCTGCCCTGATTGGAAGCTGCATTCTGAGGGCCGTAACAAAGTCTGCCCGTAAAGTGAACACACATAAACGCTCTGTCTCCGGAGCCCTCAGAACCTAGACTATCAGGTGTACTTATCCAAATATCTCCTAAAGCTTTGAAATGTTAACCCCATTTGGTCCAAGGTCCTGGGTAGTCAGTCACATGCAGCTGGTGGGGTGAAAAGCGCCCAGTCTTATGACGTTTGGAGATGAAAGATCTCGATAGTACTAAGTGCCGTCCTGCTTGTGAGGGCCTAAAAGCTATTTAAGGGAGAGGTTGCACCAATAAACACAAAGTTAAAGGCCAGGCTTGTGTCCCAAATCAGTGGGTATAATCAAAGATACTAGAGGCATTCCAGCCTTTCAAAAAGAAAAAAAAAATGTTCCTCTCATGTCAGTGTTAATGGTTTGCTAATAGTCTTAAAGGTTACTTAGTTAAACAAGCAAAATTGTATTCCTGTTTGGCTTTGGGTATTTTGTGACCTGAGCAGAGGGTGGTGTTTTAATGGAGGTCTTTTGGATAAAATGGGGCTATAGTGGCGGACAGTGGCCTGGTTGGACTCTCCTGCGATTCCAGTGGTTCTCCACCACTTAGAGATGTGTAAGGAAAGGGGCTGAGGTTTCTGATGTTTGTTTTAAGGACAAAGCTGACCTGAGAACATAGGCTGGCTTCCTCTAGAAGAGTCGTGGGGGTCAGAGGCTTCAGCTAGAATCCCATCGGTGCCCCTGGTTGGCTCTGGACAAATCAATTTCTTTCCTCCCATCCCTCAGTCCCTCCACTGGTGGGGCTGAGCTGATGACTGGCTCCCGAAAGGCCAGCCTGAGGGTCTCTACTGCAGAGCAACCCAGGGAAACGGTGCAGCAGTGCAGATGTTCAGGGGCCGGCTGGAGTTGCCTGCATTGGGGGCTTCTCTAAGTCAGTGTTCAGCCAATCCAGGCTTGGGCGTCACCAGACCAGGTTGGCCTGAGCTCTCTCCCCTCAAGCTGTTGTATCCTTCACTCTCTCCAGCTCTGTTACTCCTGATAATCTCTCTAAACTTCCTCTAAGCTGTCTTGCTTTTTCTTTATTTTTAGCAGTACTGGAGAATGGCTCCACTAGTGAATTACATCCAATGCATCCTGGCCAGTGCTTCACCCAGCTTCAGGCAGAAAACCTGAGGAGAGAACAGAGGTGTAGTGGCCACTGTGGTTGGTTTCAAGAGAGCCTTGCATTCGTTCTGGCATCCTGGGTGTCTTTTGGCAAAACACGCTCTGAGTCAGCTGGGCCAAAGTGAGCCAGCTGGAAACTACTCTGGAGAATCTACAGACTCAAGTTTATGAGTTCAGTAAGAACTAGCTCAGAAGCTCCATTCCCAAGCCGCCAACTGCAAATGACACGCTGCACACACGTACCGAACTCTTCCCTGGGGCTGCTTTGCCTGGGCTATATCCTTCCAGTCTCTCTATCTCAAGAAATGGGTGCTGCTATCACCACCCCACCTTTACATTTGGGGAAACTGAGGTACGTGGCAGCTATGTCATTTGCCCAAAGCTTTAGCAGCTCTCACTAGTACACATGGGAACCAGAACTATGAGCCCAAATGGGCCACGAAGCAGCCCTTTGTGCCAAGAAGGATGCACTATGCATTGTCTAAAGATGCTAACACACACTCCAGCCTTTAATTCCCCTTTTCTAAGAAGTGTTGTCCAAATAAAATAAACGGAACTCGGAATAGCTCACTGGGCTGCCAGCCCTGTTATCTCGCACGTCCTGTACTCTGTTATCCCACCTGGCAGCTGCTGCCTTCGCTGAAGGGAGCTGGGGACGTGAGCAGCAAAATCTTTTTTTAATTATGGAAAGGGATTGTTTAGACTGACTGCAGGCCATGACATGGAAGCACAGTGATAGGCTAAGAGCGACTTTTTGCTAGATCAAGAAAGGACTCATTTTATGATGACTTGAGCAGTTCTGCTTCTCCACCCCATGTGATGCAGAGTGGAGATTTTCAAGGTCAAGGGCCCAGGTGGCATCTGGTCATGCTTAGCTCCTGTTTGCCACTGACCAGAAGGCATGCTGAGTCTGTGCAGCATGCCCTTTGGGTGTGAAGTCTGAATTCTCCATGCAAATGAATGCCGCTCCCGTCTGCCTTCTGGATCTCAGTTTGTCCATCTGTACCACTGGGTTGTGGAACTGCAAGATCCCCGAACTCCTTCTTGGCTCTAACGTGTGGTTCTTTTTAATTCTGTTCAACTGACAGTACCAGAGTGAGGGTCCCTGGGCACACAGTGGGACTAGCAATAGCCATCACACATGGTCTGTAGGCAGGTGTGCCATTGTCCCAAGGCAGAGACGAAAGGCCTGCCTCTGCCACCGTCCAGCTGAGTGAAGGCAGGCCTGGCACCTTCCCTCTCTGAGCCAGTTACTTGTGTTACGGCTTCCAGAAAGAAGTCTCTCAGAATGAGGCCAGATGACTTTCAAGTAAGCCCTAGGGCATATGTTAACAGCTCAGATCCCTGGACCCCAGCCCAGACCTGCTGAATCCAAATCTCTTGAGGGAAGGGAGGATATGCATTTCAACAAGGACCCCAACTGATTCTTAAACACTCTGGCATCAGATAATGTGTTAAAGTACCTCACAATTCCTGAACAAGGACTCTGGGCAGACTTGATAACTTTTATGAACTGGTGTGTTACAAACTCTTGATTCTAACCATGCCGGACTCCTTGGCCTCTTTCAGTTTTGGCTCACATGTGGGTATGAATGCATGCACACATGTACACATATGTGTGCACCAGTAGACATATAAATATATGCATATATCCTGTCTCTGCTTATTGGAGCCTTATCGCGTGTCAGAAAGTTTTTTTGTATGTGTTTAGGTTTTTAAAATTAGCACCTGCTTGGGATACATAATAGATACACTCATTGTGGGGAGTGGATACGTATAAATGTTGCTGAATGTTGCATCTTAATCCTGTTTCCTTTACCTATTCCTCCCTTCCCCTGCATCCCTAGATTCTTATCATCTATCTTTAACGTTGCTCTTTAAACTATTTCTTATACTTTGAATTTCTCACATAAGCAAAACCACATGATATTTAAGCCTGTGCTTCTGAATTATTTCACTTAGCATTTTTTTGTTTGTTGTTTTATTTTTTATCATTTTTTTTTGGTACCAGGAATCAGGTGCTTGTGCTGCTGAGTTATCTCCCTGCCTCTAGCATTATCTTTTTTGTTTTGTTTTGTATTCTATGGAAGGGTCTACAGGGCATTCAAGGTCTTGCTGCTAGGTCAGACTCATAGTGATCCGCCTGTTTACAGTCTCTCAAGACTTGGGATTACAGGCGCGGCCCACCACTCTCAGTCTCAACTTGCTGTCTCAGTGTACCCCAGGGGGCAGGGCCCTCACAGCAGGCCTGGGGATTGAACCCCTGGCCCCTGCACTTGCCTGCAGACACTTTAATCCACTGAGCTATTTGGCCGGCCCTACCATTATGTTTTGACAATGCTTTCATTTTTCTCTACAGATGACTCACCTTTCTCCTTCTCTATGCATAAGCCAGAAATTCTGCTTAGCGTCTCACTTGATTCTCACAAGCAGAGAATGATTTCAAAAGAGCTTTGGAAAGGTTAAGCAGTGTGCTCAAAATGACCCAGATGGAAGCACACTGAGCTGGGATGTAAATCTGGGTGTATCAGACTCCCTGTCCTGCGTAATATCTTTCTTCTTTCTCTCTTTTCAAAGCTATCATGATGTGCATCTCCAGGGGTACCACTCACACAACTGCCAGATGCAGAGTGCCCCTGATATGGTGTCACAAGGGTGTCCTGTGAACACGGCTCAGCCCACTGCTGCTCCATCCAGTTCCTGTCCCCCATCTTCAGTGCCTCCTGTAACTCTGAGCCCACATCTCTGGTCTCCTCCACAGCTGATCCTCACAACCTGTGGTGCTAATGCCTTCATTTTCTTCTCAGTGTTTGTGCATATCAATGCTAGGGCTCACGGGAAGTAGAATCAGAGTGATCCCTGCTTTCTACCCACCTCCTCTTTCTTTTTTGTGGGGGGGATTCCAACCCTTTTTTTTTAGTTATCTATTGTTAAAAAACTACTGCCCACAATTTTGTGGCTTAAAACAACTATTTTATTATAAGTCATGATTTTGCAAGTTAGGGGTCTGGGCAGGGCTCAGCTGGATGATTCATCTGTTCCATGTAGCTCTGACAAAGTCACATTTATTCAAGCTTGTCTAGAGCCGAGATCAGCAAACTGTAGCCTTTGGCCAAAGTCAGCCTGGAACTGTTTTGTAAATAACAGTTTTATTGACACACAGTCAGACCCATTTGTTTGTGACTACTTTCAAGTATATAACAGTAGAGTCAATCAATTGCAGTAGAAACTGTGGCTTGCAAAACTTGAAATATTTGGCTTTTTATGGAGAAAAAAAGTTCTGATCCACGATCTAAGGGATTGGCGGTGGTTTTAGTCACTTCTCTGATTCCCTGCAGGGTCTTCTTGGCGGCTGGCTCAGGTGGGCTATCTTCCTACAGTGGCCTTTCTCCAGTCTTGAGACTCCAGCAGAGTGGAACTAATCTGATGGCATGTGGGGGCTCACGGAAAGCAAGTGTCTAGGGCTGGAACTCGAAGGGTGTCGTGTGGTGCAGCCTCAAAAGTTTGAGGCCCTTTCTGCCACATTCTAAGGGGCAACTGAGTCACCAAAATCCATTCCAAGCCCAATGAAAGGAATTAGATTGCTTTACGGTATGGGAAGAATAGCAAAGAGCGTGTGATTACTGTTAATGCAGCCTACCTCATTTTTGGTCATCTTTCACACTTTGGCCAGAGATCTTCCTTTGATGATCAAGGATCGAGGAGAGGAGTCAGTATTTATTCAGCTGATATTTACTGCACTTTCTCTAAGTGCTATGGGTTCTGCCAGATGAGGAGAATAGAGCACTGATCAGAAAACCTGGCTCCTGAGAGGACAGAACTCACCACTTGGCTGATGGAGATTCAAGAGATGCAGACATGAAGTTGAAAGACCCTGGAAACAAAGCTGAGCATGCCTCAGTCTTTCTCTTGACTAGATTTTTGAATCCAGCTTCATTTATTCTTTGGATCCAGGTCTTTTTTTTTTTTTTTTTTTTTTTTTTTTTTTTTTTTTTTTTTTTTTTTTTTTTTTTTTTTTTTTTTTTTTTTTTTTTTTTTTTTTTTTTTTTTTTTTT
>PVKA01009256.1:0-57396 GCA_004027165.1 Ctenomys sociabilis | reverse complement strand
GTAAATGCTATGTGCTATAAACATATGCCAATGATTTAATCATGTACCCTCATGTAGATACATGCGTTTCGATATGTACCATAATTTAATCCTCCTTGTTGCCATATAAGGTATTCACAGATGCTAGGGATCAGAACATGGTCATATATTTAGGACCACCATGAACCATAGCTACATGCCTGTTATAATACGTAGATGTAATTTTTTTTTTTTTATCATTGCAGAAGTTCTTCACAGTGTGTCAAAGATTTTGAACTAAGGGTCAGAAACAGAGCGGCTGGAGAATCCATAAAAGGATAAGGCTATGGTTTAAAGGAGCTAAATAAAAGAGACAGGAGGAAGGAATTTCCATAGATTGAAGATACTACATAGTGGATAGCTAAGATCAGTCAAGACTGGCTGAAGGCCTTTTATTTTTTTCATGGCATTTGTAGGTAGAGGGTGCTTGTCATTCACAGGCTTTACACCTTCATTTCACTCTTAGTTTTAACTCTGCTGACTGAATTCTAAATTGCCCCTGTTTATATTTTAAGTTCTGTAGAGTTGACATACCACCTGAAAAATTTCTGTTTTTGTAGCACCTGTCCTGGCACTGCCCAGTAGTGCTAATTCAGTAGTTGGTGAAGCACCTCCAGTAACTGCAGGTGAGAAGGGCTCAGGGAATCTGAAACAAGAAAGACCCAATTCCAAAGCTCAGCCCTGCGTGTCTGCGGGGAGTGCCCTGCTGTCACGGGCCCTATAATGGAAGGTCTTTGCACACCTGAGAGTCCGATGCATAGGTATTTCCTGACAGTTGGGACCGGCTGTCCCCTCCCCGGAACTGATGTTCCCATATCATATCCTTTTGTCGCAGGGGCAGGGGTCACAGGAAGAATAGAAGTCTTATTAGTCTTTTGTCACATCTATCACATTCCATCAAATCTCTCTCCCCATGGACCCTTCCACGTTGGCTATCAATGGTCTCATTGTAGTGGTGGACACTCTTGCATTTTCTCAAAATTCCTTTTCCCCTTCTGGTGAAGGTGGGAGGCAGTTTCTTTGTCTGTGTTTGTGGGCTTCCCTGACTCTATCTGTACAGCCATCAATCTATGTTAATTGGGCATGTTATGCCCTGGAAGTGGCACTTTTCTTTCAAAAACTGAAGTAGGAAGACTTTTTAGAAACTCCCCCTGATTGAGGGCGGCATATAACTGATATCCAAAAATCTGTGTGATTTTTAACGTATACAGCTTGGTGGACTTGGAGAAAAGCAAACTCCTATGAAAGCACTCCCACTATTCATTTAATAAAAATATACCACCTGAAAAATTTCTTCCATCCCCACTTACCACATTCCTGTGTGTGTGTGTGTGTGTGTGTGTGTGTGTTTACTACTGCACACATATCCTCAGAAAACGATAAAACAGACAGCACAGGATTGCTAACTACAAGCACTACACCATACAGTGAATCTCTAGGATTTAGACGCCTTGTGTAACTGAAACTGCCGAGACCCACGTCTGCTCCTTTCTCCTTCCTGCCAGCTTGGGAAACCACTGTGCTATTCTCTGCTCATGTGTATTTGCATAGTTCAGCGTCCTCCTGGGAGTGGGATCACAGAATATTTGTCTTACTATGTTTAATTGATTGTACCTAGGCTTCTCCTCGATGCTTCCAGAAGTTTCTTCCAGGTTCTTCTGGAAGAATCTTCTCGATTCTTCCATGTTATAACCGATAGCAGGTTTGCTTCTCTTTTTAAGGCTGGATAATATTTCACAGCTTATTGGTGCCACAGTTTTTAACCTGTTCATCAGTCACGGAGCACTTAGGCCCCTTCCTGTCCTGGAGTTGTGCACAATGCTGCCATCAACACTGGCGTACAGGTGACAGTGGTACGTCGGTTGCAACCCAAACTGGACAACAGACTCTGTGATCAGAATTGTGGGAAGAACTGAGCCCGTGAGCCTGACACCACCGTTCATCTTATGGATCCTGACTTCAATTCCTTTGAATATGTACCTAGACATGGAATTAATTTCTTAATAATAGGCAGTTGCGTTTTTATGATTTCAAAGAAATTGTTTCCCACAGGGCCTGCCAGACTTCCCACTGCCCCCAACAATGTGTGAGCATTCTTTTTTCTCTGCATCTTTGCTGGACGTGGTAGCAGGGGTTTCTCTTTCCTTTTTTCTTGGTGCTGGAAATTGACCCTGGGGACCTTCCCACTGAGCTACATCTTCAGTCTTGATTTTGAATTTTATATTGTCAGTATGTGTTCAGAGTACACCGTGCTACAGCCACCTTAGGTGGAGGGTGTCTATACTTAACACGTATTTTCTTCTCCTTCCCCTTCCTATCTACCTCCTTTTATTTATTTGTTTGGTACAGGGTCTCACTATGTGCATCTCAGACTTGTATTGATCCTCCTGTTTCAGCCTCCCCAGCATTGGGATTACATGTGTGCGCCCCCATGCCCAGTTTCGAGGCCCGTACATCATGGTACCAGTGATCTAACCTGGGTCCTTGCGCTTTCCAGGTGGGCATTTAGATCCCGAGCTATTCCCGCCACCCTCTTCCTTTGGTTCCTAGATCCCGTTTCCCCATTTTCATTATCATTGTTGTTATTTCTTTGGTTCATGTTTGTGACCCTGACTGCCTTCGTCGTGGGTAGCTGGTACACCAGCACCACACATCTTAAATCTTCTAATGTCCCCTTCCCCTCCTCCCTCACCCTGCCCTCAGGCTCCTGGTCCCCTTCCTGTTGCAAAAGATCTATCTTCCTGTTTTCTTTCATCAGTGTTTTTTTTTTTTTTTTTTTTTTCATTTTGTTCTTCATTTCCCCTCAGATTACTTAAGTGAGAGAAGCCGTACGGTGTTTAAGCTTGTGGGTCTGATTTATTTCATTTAACATTATCCTTTCAATGCACTTCTATTTTCTTACAAATGTCCCAACCTTGTCCTTTATGGCTGAGTAGAACTCCACTGTGTGCCAAGATTACATTTTCCGGACTCACTCATCTGCAGATGGACACACAGGCGCTTCCACGACTGAGCTGTGGTGAGCTGTGCTGCTATAAATACCGGTACACATGTTTTTCTATTTTTACTTTTGTTTTGTCAGTACCGGGGATTGAACTCAGGACCCTGTGCTTGCCAGGCAGGCACTTATTCTAGTGAGCTATCTCCCCGCCATGTTTCTTTTCTTTTTTTTAATTGAGAAAGAATTTTGCTACACTACCCAGGCTGAGCTTGAGCTTGGGTTCTTCCTGCCTCAGCCTCTCAGAGTGCTAGGAGTGTGGGCTGTGCCACCATGTCAGGCTACCATTTATTTTTGGAAGACAGCAAGTGTGAAGTGCCACCTCCTTGTGATTCTGGCTCGTGTTTCCCGATGCTTAGTGAGGTTGTGCACCCTCTCGTGGCACTGCTGGACATACACGTGTCATCTTTGGTGAAGTCTGTTCAGGGGTTTGGTTGGTCGTCTCTTGGTAACCTAGGTGTAGGCCTTGTTATGTACCTTGAATACTAATCCTTCATCGGTACGTGGTGATCCTCCTGTTTTCAACCTGCCCAGTGCTGGGATTACAGGCATGCATCACTACGCTAGGTGTCTGTGGCCAGCTCAGCACACGTGGGAGCAGGGCCAGTGTGGCATGTGGTGCCGGGGATCGAACCCCGGTCCCTGTGTTTGCCTAAGTAGGCACTTAGTCCGCTGAGCTATTCCATCAGCCCTTGCCTGTGCTCTTAGCGTGGAAGGTGACGCTTCTCTCCGGTCATCTCAGTGTGTTTTTACTGTGCCTCGTGCCTGAGCTCTACAAGCAGCAACACATGTTCCCAAGCCGGACAGCACAGGGAGATGGTCTTTGTTCTGCCATTTGCCCTGTGACCCTGGGCAAGTCATTGCCTCATCTCCCGGGCTCGGTTTTCTGTAACATGGGACAATGTGACTCTCTACGAGAGTGCAACGAACTAACTGCGCGTGGTGTAGATCCGACAGGCACAGCCCGCATGTTTTTACCCTCCCTCCTCTCAATTTACAGAGGAGCCGTGGGAGGCTCAGAAAGGTTCACTGACCACTCCAAGGGTGCACAGCAGAGGCAGGAGTTCCGCAGAGCCCACTTTGACCCACATCTTTGCCCCTCTGCAACGTGGCGCCAGCTCCTTCTCCAGAGACTCACACGAGCCCCGGGGAGGTCTGCAGGATGCAGGTTTTGCAGGCAGTGTCGCCCTTCTTCTTTTCTGCTTATTTTGTTTCCTGCCAGGGGAGCTCTCTCCCCCCCAGATGACCTATATTTTCTGGGGCGATTCTTCTAGAAGCGGAATGACAGGCAGGCAAGTTACACGAGGTCCATATTTGCAATCAAGAAAAACACTTCACAGATGTCCTCAGCTTGGAAGGAGTGCAAAAATCAAAACAGATAAACAATTCTTGGCGAATATTTCCCAAGACTTGGAAAGCCAGGATGCTTCCTGAAGAACTGGGATGGCCTAGCTCAGTGCCCCTGGTGTGTATCACAGGGGTCCGGGGAGAGCCCCTGGGGGGTCGGGGCCTCTCTTTGGGCCCCTGACACATGTGTGTCTGTGGGAACTGGGACCAGTTCGGCTTGCAGAGTTTGGCAATCATATCCTTGTGACATGTACAGGGTTAACAGAAAGAAAAAAAAATCATGCATTGGCAGGGACTACTGGATGCAGCACGGGGCTGATCCTGGTATGGGCATGTTGGGTTAGGCAGCACCGAGTTCCGTTTTGAAATTGTGTTTTCTCTCTTGAATTCAAACCAAATGTCCACTGGAAGAGCGAGTGCAGATGTGGGTGGAGGAACGCAAGCATCTCAGAGGCCACTGGCCCATACACAGCCTCCTGCCCACTGCCTCTCTGAACCCTTTCTGTTTGTCTGTGGCTTTGTGAATCCTTAGGACACACTGGCGAAGTCAGCTCCTCTCTTTCTCTCTCTCTCTCTCTCTGTTATATTTGAAATGTATTTGGTACATTCTCTCACTCTGCAGCGCAGACGCACAGCAGTCTTCCCGTTTTCAGCCTCCCCTGTGCTGAGATCGCAGGCTCATGCCTGGTGGCAGAGCTAGTACAACATGTGGTGCCAGGCCAGGGATGGAACCGCAGTCCCCGTCTGCCGAGCCATCTCGCCGGCCCCAAGCTCCCCATCTTAGAGATGTGGCGAGCAGAGGGAAGGGGCATGCTGTTTTGGAATACTGCAAAAGCAATTCTCGGGGCCAGGGAGATGGCTCAGTGGAATAAGCACTTCCCTGGCAAGTGCAAGGGCCTGAGTTCAATCCCTGGTTCTGCCAAAAAAAAAAAAAAAAAAAAAGCAATTCTCGGTTGCCCAGCCTAGGGAGTAAGATTGAACAGAGCGGCACGCGGTCGGTGGTTGTGGAGCAGCCTCTCCTTTGGTGCCCTAGTGCCTGGGGCTAAGTTTGCAGCCCTGAGCAGATGTATGTTTGATTCCAGTGTCAACTGCATGCCCTGGGACAGTTTCTCTGGTCCTCAGTTTCCTTTTCTGTGAAGCACCACTCATAAAAAATCATCACTCATTCAGGAGATCTGGGAGAGTGGAGATGATGTATATGAAGTCTTTTAGTGTCACGCACACAGGAAGCTGCCAGTGGAATCTGTCTACGCATAACACTCAGAGTAGGGTTGTCAGGGTCACTCAAAAATCATCAGCACTCCTGGGGTTTCCAGTAGTAACTCTAACCAATTGATAGCCTTATAGTGCATGCTTTGTAAACTGTGCTCATCTGGCACACCAAGCACCAGGCATCACGAGGCTTTTTGGTTTCCTCTGAACGCCATCTCTGGCCAGCAGGCCAAGGGACACAAGTTTTGACTTCTATTCCAGAAGAAAGAAAAAAAAAAAAAAAAACTATGCACACAGAATTACTTCAGTTCTGGGCTGGGCTACAGTAATGAAACTCCACCGAGTCTTGGAGCGATGCCTACTCTTCTTTACGAAGGTTACTACAACCCAGTTGAGGATGACAAGACACTTTCTTTTCTGCAAAAATTCTGATTTCATTGGCTTGACTTGATGTACTAAGTTGGGCAGAAAGTTGAAAAGAAGTTGGTCCAAAGCTAGGATTGAACTTCCCTGAGGGAGAGCGAAGAGCAATTTCTTGACGTTACCAGCCATGATGGCTTGAAAACACTTAAGGAAACGTGCTCTTGTGAACATTGAACAGCTGCCCCAAAGACAATCCCATCATTCTGCATCGCAGCCACAACAAACAACAGTTTATGAGAAGCCACAATAGATCGGAGAGATGTAGCCACATTCTTTAGTGTCCAATGTCAGTCAACAATCAGCAAGAGAACCACAACAAGCAGGCAGCTGCAGACACGGCAGAAAAGTTACAAACCCACACCACATGGCGAAGCAGCCCTTGCTGCTGGCCAGCAAGCCAGCAACTGCTCCTTTGACCTCACAAACTAACAGCCAGGCGCAGCAAGATTTCAGGTGGCTGCTGGCCCTGGGGGATACCACCATCCCTCGAAGTCTGGAACAGTGAGAATGCTAACCTACCTCCCCATTCCTTTTAGGACTCCTAACCAGCGGTCTTACATTTTTGGCATAGGAACTGGTTTTGTAGAAATTCATTTTTTCCATGAATGGAAGGGGGGTAGCTTTCTGGATGATTCAAAGGGGTGAGCATGAGAAAGACCTAGATCACTGGCACACTCCTAGGGAGTGTAAGGTTCGTGCTGGTCTGTTGGGAGATGGAGCTCAGGGGGTGCCAGTAGCCATTGAAGGTAGCTGTAAATGCACAAGAAACATTGCTCTCTGACCAGCTAGCTGAATACCTGCTGTGTGAACTGCCACTCAGGTTTTGGGGACCCTCCTGAAGTAGCTCCAAGAACCTGCACAAGCTGGTTCTTCATGAAAAGGAAGCTGTCTGCCTACAGCCATTCCCCCCTGAACTTAGGCACCTTCCAAATTCTCGCTCTGCCACCCTGAGCACAGCACTTGCTTCCCCGCAGCCAGAAAGAGTGGAGCAGAAAGGGGGCTGCTTCCTTCTAAGGAGACATCCCAGCAAGAACGCAGAGCAAGAACCTCAGTTACATGCGACAGAACAAACATGGCCCGGTAGCTGCACGAAGGCCAAGAGAAGGGGGTTTTCAGCCAAGGAATTGTTGTACTCTTCAAAGTTGGGGTTTGGACAGTAAGAAGAGGTGTTGGGGAGGATGCCCTGCCACAGCCCACCTCTCAGGGATGCTGGCCAGCATTTATACTTACTGATTGCTCAAGTGCTGAAGTGTACACTCTGCACCTATTGCTTTCTTACTCTAAAACGCACCCTCTGCATTTAGCCCTCCTATGCTACAGATGAAGAAACTAAGGCTAAGAGACCTGAGGTGTTTCCCAAGAATAAACAATAAAAAACTAGCACAGAAAAAATCTGGTTTCACCTTGCTTTTGCAAGCCCATTGAACAAGAACAACACCAAAAAAAAAAAAAAAAAAATCATCTTTTTGATAATATGCTAGATTCTTTCATAATTTAGCACCTATGCATCAGGCACTCTCTCTGTCTTTGTTTTTCTGATGCATGGCCAGTGCCTACTCATGAATAAGAACCAGCAATAAACATCCCTTCTTGGGTGAAGTCTTGAAACTCTCTAATCTCTGCCAAGTGACAAAGGTGTCCTTAATTAAGCAATTCTTTCAACAGGTATTTACTGGCATCTCTCATGTGTCAGCGACCGCCAGGGGACACAGCGGAATTAGATCACATGCTCATCAAGTGTTTGTGTCTCTCTTAGACAAACCAGAAGATCGCTGTCCCATGGAACTTTCTGGAGTCACAAAGATGTTCTGTATCTCTGCTGTCCAAAAACACTACCATGGTCCCTGAAGAGGGGCAGGGACACTGAAGGACTGGTGTGTCATGTTACTGAATGTTCAATTAGTTTGTATGATTCAGTGACTAGAAGATGTAAGCTCGCTTAGAAAAGAAATCGCAGTATTAACTCTTCTCTTTTCACCTGTGAGTTCTGTGAATTCTAAATTCCCCATGAAAATTCAGGGCCCAAATGAAAATGCTGTGAGGGGGAAATAGGCATTGGACTCTGAAGACATAGATTAGAGCAGTGTCTTATGAACGATTTAGTGCATCAATCCCATGATGAGAAGATAACACCCTGAATCTGTCAGCTTAGGTGCAATGTGCTTTTGCAACAAATTCCACCTGTTGCTCATTGCTTGTTAAGCATGACCACTAGAAGTTTAAAAATTACAAGTGCAGCTTGCCTTGTAGATTTCTACTGGCTACCCTAGGGCCAGTGGGCAGTAAATCAGTATCTTTCCTGCAAAAAAAGAGGTTGCTGTTTAATCATGTTTTAAATCTTAGCATGAACACGCCAGGCCCCCAACTTAATGACAACTGAAGGAAAAAAATAAATATGTCTTTCATAGCCTAAATGAACAATTCTATATTATCCCAATGCTGGGTTTCTCAGTTGCTAAACTGCTCCATCTCACGAAAGCGGCTGCCGTGGGTACGCGATGCTTTCCTCAGAGAGGACCCAGTGTACTCCACAGTCTGTGAGCTGGACTGTTCCGCTTATATTGGTGTTCTAGGCAAGATCTGAAGTGGACGTTGACTGGAAATAGAAAAGGGATTTTCTAAGTGTTTTTGTTCCCCCACTGGACAAACAGTAGTTGCGTCTTTACTGTGTAGCCAGAAGAGCCCGGACTCGACAGCAACCAAGCCCAACGCAGTCCCTAGCCCTCCTGGGGCTTCACCTCCTCTACACCAAACACATAACAAGATCATGTAGAGTCTGTAATTAAGAAACCCATCTGCTGGACTTCTGTGCTACAGTCTTTCATGCGTTCCCTACGTAGACGGTAGGCTCTTCTTTTTGATTTCTCCCTTTCCCTTCCAGGCAAGAATTGGAAAATCCAGAGAAGCACCTGGTGACAAAGTCTTAGTTGTCACCCAGACAGACTCTTAGAAGACCTGGAGGAGGAAGTAGCAAGGTAGACTCCAGATTTAGCCATCCAGCCCAACACTAGGGTGTTTTCTCCATCTTTAGTCCTTGACGGGCCATCGGGGTGAGTCACCAGCATGACTAGCTGTGGTTCTCCAGAGGCGCATGTAATTACAAAGCTCAGTATGTAAGGGGAGCCCTCTATTCCAGCCTCTTTCAGCACATAATGAGCTCTAATTCCATAATTTCAGCAGTTTTCACAACATTATTATTTTTCAAATTAAATTGTAAAGTGACCTACTTGAACAACATTTTGAAAAAGCCATTCATCTTCTACTTGATGTTCTTCTCTTGTCCTCCTGTTACTGTTTGCTAATTTCTCTTATGATTCTGCTGTGTGTTCCTTGAAGGCCCACGTGTGCTACTGCCTTACAGAGCCAGGCCCATCCCGGTAGGTTACAGGTCTCGAGTTGCTAAAGCTTAAGGGCTAAGGTGGTTGGTTCCATGCTTTTACCCACTCATTGCTGCAGCCTACATGAGCTGAGCTACATGAAGGAGCTTTAGCTGTTGAAGGCAAACTATACTGGAAAGTAATAACAAATAGATTGTGTTCGAGGGTACTGGGGATGTTGAAATCAATGAAAAAGAACAAAAGAGCAAGAGTCACATGCTAGACCTCACCAGGAATGTGGGGATGAGAGATCTGCTTACCTTGTTCATTCCTCCTGGTTTATATTGATTTTCAACTCTGCTTCTCCCTGTGGAGGTCAAGGTCTCTCTGTGGTTTACTTTCCTCTTTTCTCTTACACATAGGCTACGGCCAGCTTCAACACTACTACACATAGGACTATATACTCTCATGTTCCCTGATACCAAGAGCTCAGGGAGGAAAACTCAATGATCCCATATAGAATGCATGGTCCTGTTTTGTCACATCACCTATAGACAGAGATTAAAATCTCTTAAAATTTCATAGACTCTTTAAGAAGAGGACCTGCTGGTAAATCTGCCTAGGAGAACTGGCAGGTACTTAACACATTAAACATCGGCTCATCACAGCATCAGGGAGTTCCACTTCTAGGTTTTCTATTGCTAGGAATTTCCCAAATAATGAGAACGTACATCGATATAAAACTTGAATATGAATGTTTGCAGTAGCCAATGAGGGAAAACAGTCCAAATGTCTGTTGTCTAGTGAGAAGATACAGAAAGCACGGTCCAGCTGTGAAATGCAATGCCATTGGGCAGAGAAGGAGCTGTGTGCTGGTACATGCTCCAACACAGATGAGCCTCGGGGGCGCTGAGTGATGTAAGAGAAGCCAGATGTGAAACATCCCCTGCTGGATGATTCTGTTTATACACATGTCCAGAAAAGGCAAATTTAGAGAGACACAGAGGCGACTCGTGGTTGTCTGTGGATAGGAGTGGCTGGAAATGGGCTAAGGATTCCTCTGGAGGGGATGAGAGTGTTCTAGAATAAGGTCCTTGAGCCGATGATGCAACTCTGTAAAGACACTAACAACCGCTTAGTTGTGCTCTTTTCATGGGTGACTATTGTTTATGTTTTCTTAATTTGTTCAATGTAATCCTTTTTTAAAATTTCTCAATAAGGCTATAAAAGCAAAAGAGACAGGAAGACACAGAGAAAGGTTCAGAAGAAATGGTTGATGCCCTCAGAAGACAGGCCAGTAGAGGGGTCTCCTCACAGTTCACAACATGTAGAGTGAATTTATACCTTGGTAGCATTCTCTGCCATTTCTTACACCTGAAACAACCTCCTCTTCGTGCAGTTAGAGTTGCTTCTTTGCAACTTCAGAGATCAAATATTTCTCTTCCCTGTTCCTTTCGTTTCTTCAGGCTCGGATTGCTGTTCACCAGGAAATCACTTCCTGGCACTGCCACCCACCTCTGAGGCCCCTTGCCACCGATCTCCTTACATCAGATCGTGCCCAAAGATTCCAAGCTCTGAAGGTTGCTGCCCAACATATAAGAACAAATGTAAAGGGAGTTAACTGGAAACAGATACATCTTTTGTAGGAGGGGAGGGGACTGAGAGACGAAGAAAGTGGGGAGGAAGGTAGAGGGGATGAAAGAAGACCTAGGGTGTGTTATACACCTGTGCCAACCCCACACAAGGGATGCAATCATTCTGGACTGTGAACGGGAACTCACAGAAAAAATTAAAGAATTTCTGTCCCTGGAAATGCTCTTCCCCATGTCTGTGCAAGCCCATGACAGCCCTCATTCAAAGTTCCCCTCCGAAGTCCCTTTATTTTGGCAAATCATCCTGTCCGGAACACTGCCTCAGTCCCCAGTGCCTCTTTCTGTCCCTCAGGCCACCTTCTAGCCCTCTGCACACTACTGCTCTGTGTCTCTGGAACCTGGCACCTGTGAACAGCATCAACCGGCCTTCCCACCCCCTGCCTTGCTTTCATTTGGGTTTGCCCAGGTCCAGCCCTACTTCACTTATTTCATTTTTCACCTTCTCAGGCCAGACTCTTCACATCTTTTTTTTTTTTTTTTTGCAGAACCAGGAATTGAACTCTGGCCTTTGGGCTTGCCAAGGAAGCCCTTATTCCAATGAGCCATCTCTCCAGCCCTGTTTCTTCACATCTTTTGGGTCCACCCTTTAATACTGCCCCTGTAGTTTGGAGATGCCCCTCCCTTTGTGCCCGTGATAGTCATATTAACCTAGTTCCCCAGGAGCAAAACTTGTAGCCAGCCTCATTCTTTTTCTGCTTGCTTTTGTTCTTTCGTGATTTCAAAATATCCTTTGACTAAGGCCCCTTACAACTAACTCCGGTCACTGATTCTTCACAGGCAGCCGTGTTTCCTTCCACAGCCCACATCTTGAATCCTTGGAAAGTTTCAGGGCCCTGTTGATCTCCACATCTAGTGGAGTTCTAAGAACTGTGGAGAAATCCTCAGAAGTTGCTTTCTCTGGGATGGTTTATAGGAAGTCCCTAAGGCTCTGGCTTTATCGATGATGAGCAAACCTATCATTCTGTGGTCATGGATGCAACACTTAGGCTTGGCGGAGGCCCCAGAGGTATTCTGAGGTAAGCAGTGGATGTCTCAATAAAGGCTCTATCCTCCCAGGGGAGACACAGCTCAAACCACAGTTTCTAGGATCTTCTTTTCCAAAGCAGGTTCAGTGGGAGTTCTATAAGAGGTCAAAACATGTTTAAGAAGAGAAAGAAATTGATTTATGAAAGAAATTTGTGGGAAAACTGTCTAGGACATCTTCCTTGCAGAGATTCATGACATAAGACACAACATAGAAGGCCCTGAGAAGTACACAAAATGGCAAGTGAGCCCATTTAACTCTTGTAGCCTAGTTTATTCCAAATATATACAACTATGGATCCATTTTTCTTTCAATAAGTGTTCTCATCTCATGGATTTAAAATCCCTTCCGAGCAGGGTTTTGGAATCTATCTCTGCCTATGTGAGTTCCAGTTCTTACGTCCATCCTGCAACTGCAAACTTTTCCATATGTGAGAATTAAGGCTCAGAGAAGTAAAGTAGCTTTATGCATAGTAATTTAAGCTCATGAATTACATAGCTGGAATTTGAGCCCATGCCCGGATGGGTGGATTGAAGGCTCATATGTTTTGCCACCATATGATTCCCAACGTAGGGAGAATTGCCTGGGATTCATTTTAATTACTTGATAAAAATAATTTGCAATTAACCCTTGATTGCTCTTCAGTGGAGGTAATTCTGAAGAACGTGGAAGACAACCCATTTCAGCTCCAACAGTCTGCTTCATACTATAAATTCATTAGGAAACTTTTTTTTTGTGGAGCTGTGCAAGATGAAACTTTTATCCAGACTGTCTGAATTATCCAAAAATTCTGAGCTGATGGCATCCAAATGAATCAGACTGAATTGTATCTGGAGACCTGATTAGATTTGTCAGTTTTCTTACACACACGCATTCCTGGGTGGCTCGAGGACAAGTTCTCTAGGCCATAAACAATCCGCAAGTTTTCAGGTGAGTCACACGGGATTTGTGGGAAGACAACTTTGGCTGTCTATTCAGGAGAATCTATCGTCTATCTGACAAAATTCTGTACATAGTCCCAAAGTATGAGCTCAGAGATGTGGGTGACTGGAAAAAAGATACAGATTTTTTTTTTTTAAAGCCAATGGGCTTTCCAGCAACTAGTGTCAAGATTTCACAGCCAAGAAGGCCAGAGTGATGAACTTACAAGGTTCAAGGACACCAGACACCCAGGCTAGTCCCCGAACTCCAAAAAGCTAGAAGGTCAATGGACAAGGCAAGTGTGTTTTTCTGACTCCAAAGACTTCCTCCTGCATCACATGCATTTATTTATTTATTTATTTATTTATTTATTTATTTATTTATTTCCCATGAGGGGTTTTTGGAACATCAAGGCTCTCAGCTTCTGGACTCTCTTCTTCCTCCTTTTCAGTGAGAGGGAGAGAAGGGGTGAGGTCATGAGCACTCGATTTGGACCATTTATTTTTATGTTTTCCAGAGGCTGTGGATGGGCAATAAGAGATCAGACCCAGGAATCCGAGGGTCATGGCTTGTGGTGAGGAGGGGGCTGAGGGGGGCTGAGCCTGCTCACACCACTGTTCATCTGCCCCATGGCTGGGTTTCTCCCGTTCCATTCCGGAGGGCCCGAGCCAATGCTGTTGCTTAGTGGCAGATTTAGTGTCCTTTATAAGGAGGTGCATTTTTCCTCTTTCTGGGGTTAGAGGCAGGGAAATCGGTCCTAGTTCATTCTTTGGAATGGTCTCAGTGTCCGAGGGTGTGCCCAGTGATTGCAGGTGACTTGGTCAGTGCGTAGTGCTCTGCTAAGTACTAAATGGATCGGGTACCACCAATGCCTTTCTCATCATTTTGGGAGTCCTGATGGCTTTTGTACGATATGGCACCAGCTGCCACTGTCAATCACATGGACCTTGAGGAAGGCTCCTATTTGAAGTGGCCCTTGGTTCACTTTGGAATCCACTTACTTTTCGAGTTGCCCAGGCAAGTGATTTAGCTCTCCTGAGCCTTGTTCTTCCATTCCTTAAGAGAGGAGGATTGTGACTCCCTGGAGCCTGTTGTGGGTGTTGCAAGGAGAAGCAGTAAGACGTGCAGAGTCTGAGAGGACACCGCACAGGTGCTGTGCACGATAATCGCTATGATAAGTCTCTGAGTCTTGGTGTGCAGAGTGCTCTGGAAACACAGGAAGGAGCAGCTGACTCTGTCCCCAAGAGGGTGTGGACGAAGAACAGGGCTCCCTCCTTCAGCTGGAATGCACTGCCTGAGAGTGTCATTGGCTAAAAACTCTCCCTACAAGCATTGCTCGTCTGTTAAATTTGCTCTTTTACAAATTGCCACACAAATCCCAGAGCCTCACCCTGATGTAACTGCAGAGCAGGGCCCTTGCATGGCTGCCCTGCTGGAGGCTGAGCTCTCTTACAGGATGCAACCCTGTGCTCCACCTGCAAGGAAGCCACACATGCAGAGGATGCTGGAGTACACGGGAGCACTCAGAACCTCAGGAAGTGTCAGCGATCAAGCGGATCAGCTCCTCCAGGGTTCTACACCTGGGATGCCCTAGAGGTTACTAATGAGGGTCTTCATTTCCTGGGGATGGTAACCGTGGCTGATCTTGATGAGACTCCAAAGCCTGCTTGCTGGAACACCAGGCCCCAGATGTGCCTCGTAATATCGGGCAAAGCACAGGCCCAGGGGCTGCCAGCGTACTGTAGGCCGCGTACTGCGTGGCCTGTAAGGTCTAAGTCCCACTGGTGGTCATTATCCCAGGAGCTCTTTCCTTAATCCTTAGATTATAGGACCCTCAAAGGCAGGAACTCTGCCTGTCTTCTCTGTTAGTGTCTGCAATGTGGTTCCCACACCTACACATTTGTTAGAAATCATCAAGCACTCCTAAGTTGCTTTGTCCACAGGAATTTCCTTTCTTGTCACATGATAATTTCTAACATTTTAAGAGCTTCAAACTGTTTTTGTAAACTCAAAATAAAAGTATTTATTCAGACATCATGAAACTCAGTTGTGCCCCAAATTTTCTGATCAAGGAGATGATGGAGCCACAGAGGAAGGCGATCGATGATCTATAGTGTGCCTGGGGAGAGTCACGTGGAGAGAAAACTTTCTCTCAGGCCCTCACAGACAGCAAACTGGTCAAGCAATGGCCATGACTCATCTACGTGGCTGACACAGACAAAGGATCTACAGAGTGAGGTACAGGATTACAAGATAAATCCTGAGGGGACTTGACTGACCTCATCACATACAAAAGTTACATTTTTTGTTATATAGGTCTTGCTTTATCTCAGTCTTAACCATCCAGCAGAAAAGTATGAAAGTGAGGTATATAACGTGGGGACATAATAATAAGTTGAGCTGCAAATGGCTATAGTCAACAACTTCTTCAGATAACTTACTATTATTGTGAACTACTGTCAAGTTCAGGCACTTATAATGGTTTAATGACAATGGAGTGCCCATCTTTGGCAGGTCTAGACAAAAAAAGGGGATACAAAGGAAGAACCATTCTGTGTTTGTATAAACAGTACAGTTAGGATAAATATGCAGTACTTCTGCATAATTCTATGAGAAGCAAGATTTGCACTAATAGTGGCTAGACAGGATATTATGTTGGCTTCTAGTACTATGACAAACACTAGGAAGATAACAAGGCAGAAAGTATTAATTATTGAAACTGTGCTACAATTCAGCTTTAAAAAATAAGAAGTATACAGCTGCATTCTCTTAATTCATTGATTAGAGACATTTTCTATAATTGTGTCTGTTAGTAGAATATCATGTATGCACCTTGTACAATAACAAACCATTACAAAAACAATTTGCAATGTATTGCAAGACCTGAGCCCTGCACGTCGGCTTTAGCCACAGTGTCCAGGATTTCACAGCCACAACTGTAGACATGGGTTTCCTTCTGTTCTAGAAGGGTTTGTCTAGTGTGGTGCTGACGTAAGGGAAGGGAACCACAAGCTTGGTGGATCTGGCTAGATATGTTTTAGGAGAAAAAATCAACATGTAATCCTGAAATTGCTTAGATTATAGATTTATTCATTTATCTAATTAAATATTAATTGAAATGATTAAGAATACTTAATATTGAATTATGGTAAATAATATTTAATGTTTAATTGTAGTTAAGAATATTTAATGAATATCTAATTAAAGGATGTTTAATTAAGAATAATTAATGAAACATTCAGCAAGTCAGGCACTATTCTGGGCTTTGAACCTAAGCGGAAAGTGTAATGCACAAGGCCTGTGACAGTAAGGGTTTGCAGTCTAGTAGGGGCAAAGGACGTTCTCTTATCCTGTCAGCAACCATATGCCCAGCAGAATTTCATGCAGACAGATGCAGTGAGAAGACACAGCAATAGAGGGATGAAACAGGGCAGGGAGGGTGGGTGAAGGAGGACGGAGGATGTATCTCGGATAAGCCATTGCCTTAAGTTGCAAAAGGCATTGAGCAGTGAATAGAGAGGGGCTCTCGGGCGAGAGGGACACCAAGTGTAGGTACCTACAGAGGTAAATCAAGAGGCAACTGGGGAATCAACATGATTACTGAGCAACAGCAAGCCAGCTGGCTGAGTGTGCAACAGGGCCAGCAGCAAAGTGAAGTGCTGGTGACGAGAGAAGGCTTGATCCAGGTCCTCTGTCTTCTCGTGGTCAAGGGCTGTGTCTGCCCAAGATCAGGGTCTGTGGATGCTGGCTGAAGTTCATAGTTCCTTTTCTCTGTAATCTTTGTCCTTATCCATGTGCACTTTCAAAAAATGCAGGACAACCTGTGTATAGTTTGTCCCCAGGAATCTGGGGTCATGACAGTTTCAAAAGGCAGCAAGAGGCTAGGGCAGAAAGAGAGAACTTTTAGATCTCTCACCAGGAATGCAGAGCTAAATGAGAACAAAATGTATTTTTTCATTACTAGAACAAAATGCTCAAGATTGCATAGTTTATGAAGAAAAGTGGTTTATTTAGCTTGGGTTTTTCAGGGAGAAGCTTGAGACAGCATGGTGCCAGCTTTGGTGTGGCCTCATGGCCATGCCATAGCTCTGTGGATGGCTTCAGGGCAGAGATGTGCGTAGGAAGCACACAGCAGCCTGGAGGCCAGGACCTCACTGGGATCTCAAGGGAATGACACGAATGCCCTCCAGGACTCGCTGTTGATGACTTTGAGATCTTCCCACACTCAAGCCTCTTAAGTCCTACTATTGCTCACTTTTGCTCAACTGAGGAACAAGCTTCCAATGTGTGAACCTTAGGCCATACAAACCACAACATTGTTCTTATTATTTCTACACATATGGCTATATCCACTGGGTCAGTGTGAGAGGTAGTTTGACGTTGACTCATCACCCCAAAATCTAAGTCTTAGAAGGAGGTAATCATTGCCCAGTTATGAACTTCCTAGAGATGGAGGAGCATTGTCACCTTCTAGAGAAGGAGTGTCTTTGGGATGATGGTCCAGGGAAGGTAATGACTTGGCTAACAGCACATGAGGGTTGACAAATACCCGACTGAGAGCTCACAGCCTCACCCTCCCATTGAGCTGGTACCTGCAGGGACTTTGCTCTGAGAGAGTTACACTTGATTTCTGGGTACATTGAGGTGGTGCCCCAAATACAGGATTTTAGGTGAAACATTGCCCCTTATAACTCTAGGGCCAACTGGTGATATTCAAATCCCCCAGTCAGAAGCAGAGCTGGAGATGAAATGATCCCCAGGAATCTGGGGTCATGACAGTTTCAAAAGGCAGCAAGAGGCTAGGGCAGAAAGAGAGAACTTTTAGAACTCTCACCAGGAATGCAGAGCTAAATGAGAACCATGCAAAAGCTCTGGGGGTTATAAAGTGGAATTCCCTCTTGTACAGTACGCAAGAGTTATTAAGTGTGTGTGTGAGACTCCTGTTTTACTTCATGTACATGATTATTTTATACAGGCGAGTTTGGAAAGAATTATAGGCTGAGAGCCAGCCAAGATGCAAGATGAGCAGTGGGAGCGGGGTGGCAGTTGCAATGTCACTGTCGGGAGCTCAGGAGTCCTGGAAGCCACGGTGGGATTGAGCCTGGGTCAGAAGGTTGGGGCGAAGCAGAGTGTGCAGCTGGATGCTTTGCAAGGCTCACCTCAGAAAGCCAACCTGGACTTGCATTTTATGAGGAAGGGCCAAGTTTGAGAACTAAACGAGCAGAACTTGGGTCCAAGCCCAGCAAGCTGGGTTTGGTTCATGTGTCTCTAGAGACCAGGAAGATAAAGAATTTGGATTTGAATTTCCTGGTTTTAAAACACAGGAGAGACCATGGTCCATCCTCAACACGCCCAGTGATCTCAAAAGTGAGAAATCCATTATATTCCTGAAAGAAGTCCAGGAGGGAGGGGAGCTGGGAACACGGGGCTGCTTTGAGGACAGACACAGGCTCCACAAGTCTAGGCTGCTCACTTTCTCCCGGAAAGTGGGTCAAGGGCTGTGCAATTGGTCGACCCGGCTCTTCCAGGTCATAGTCTCACAGGATGGAGTGAGGAAGGGCTTTGCTCTCAGAAAATCCAGGATTTGTCACTTGGCTCCTAACTCTGTGACTTGTGGAAAATCCATTAATTTCTTGGTTTGATCAAAAACAAAATAGGCATTAAAACCTTTTCTTATATTGAAATTACAATATGTTAGAGAACAGGCAAGGCTGGCTCTCATCAAGAGAGAGCCATCAAATATCACAGCCTATCAGTAATTGTTTTTTCTTTCTCTCTCTCTCTTTTTTTTTAAGAGCAGAATATATTTACTGAGGGAAAGAAAGGTTCTCTCTGTAAGATGGACAGAAGGGGATCTAAGAGGGTTACCTAGGAGAGGCTTACCCATAATAGTAGTAATCGTAATGAACAATGAGCCAGACTCATCCAGGGCATTCTATGGACATTGGACATTCTACATGGCTTGAAGAGCAGGGCATCTTTTGCTCTCTATTTCTTGTACCCTGGGTTCATTGCACATAGCTACCACCCCCTTCCAGAGCTTTGGAAAGGACCCACTATATGGGCAAAGTGGTTTTATATCCACAATGAGGTTGTCTTCATGGTGACTTGCCTCATTCCTAGGTGTCTGAGGTTCTGAAGACACTGACCTGGTTACTGGATGTCATGTCCCAGCTCACATTTGGTACCTCAAGAAATACTTGAAGCCTGAGATTCTTTTACAATTTCCTGAAGGAACATAATGGATGTTTATATTATTAGGATATAAAACTCACTTCTTTTATATCCTAATAATATAAACAGGAGAGTTACATAAGATACACATGTGTTTCTCTCTCACACAGGGTACTTCCCATTCCAGGTGGTCAAATGGAGACACAGAGTCCCTCTGTCCTGTTCTGCTTCAGGGCATGGGATGATGCCCTTGTTCACATATCTTAGATGGACCACATCCATCTTTCTGCTACAAGAAAGAGGAAGAGAATAGCAAGACTTTATTTCCCCCTAAGTAAGGCTATCATCATGCCTCAGAGTGGAGGAATCATGTGACTGCTCTGCTGCAAGGGATGCTGGGTAGTGTAGTCTTCAGTATCAAGATGCTCATGCCTGGCTAAAAGTCAGAGCTTCCTCAGAACAGTGGAGAGCAGACGCACAGACAATTAAGCATCCAAGCTTCAGTTTCCTTCTTGATAATGTTAAGCAGCACAGGCTTAAGTCTCAGAAGGACCTTTCACATCTCAGATCTTTGGCTTGCTTATAAAATAAATTTAGAGGAATAGCATGCCTTGTGTTAGACCACAGACAACATCGGGACAGCTCTAGCTTCACAGGGCTGCTGTGAGGATGCATGGAGAAGGCCTACCGCGGGGCCTGAGTTGAGGCTGTGATCGGAACTTCAGCTGGGTCCCTCCTCCCCTCACCTGATGGAACCCCATCCAGATAGTTTCAGCTCCTGGACGATTTCTGGCTCTTACACACTACGTGCGTTCTCACACAGACTCCGAGGTTTTAGAAATACGCTTGGAGCGTGCTTACTTCCATTCTGGCCACCTGCCTTGGTTACACAGCGCCTGAGCCAGACTGTGCTGAACGACATTTTCTTGAACAAATGAACTGGAAAAATGGTGTTGAAGAAATCGAGCCTGCTTGTAATGGGCCCATATACATTGGCCTAAGACAGCATCCTACCAGCCAGGAAGCTTTCTGGGCTCCCTACATGGGTAACTTAGTTTTCATCACTAGTGGGTCCCAGGAGGATTATTACCATAGCTTTCAGCGAAGATAACTGGGAGGTGCTTGGTATGGCTAAAGCTCCAGATACTAAGGAAAACTTTTCAGCTTTGGGCCCAGGAAGCCTACTCTTAGGATCCATGCTCAGTTACCACATAACTCTTTGCCTCAGGAAAGAGCAGAGATGCCATAATTTAAAAACAGAGTGATTTGCATTTTCTATATTTGGTTTCCATTAGAAAACAGTTTCTAGACTTTCAGCTCTTAGGAAACTGTTCTCACTAGTGTAATGGTTATCCCTCCCTTTCTCCCTCTTCCCTTCCTTCTTTCTAATCTTTCTTTCTTTCTTTCTTTCTTTCTTTCTTTCTTTCTTTCTTTCTTTCTTTCTTTTTCTCTCTCTCTTTCTTTCTTTCATTCCTTCATGAGACAGTAAGTCTCTTTCTCCATTAAATACATATATATATATATATATATATATATATATATATATATATATATATATATATAAAAGAAAACAGCAAAGTGGAAAAGCTGAAGAGGATGGCCTGTTAACTATCTTTCTAACCATCTTTCTCTTTCTCTTAAGTCCAAGATCCATGAAACACACCACATCAGCCAATCGATTCAGTGTGGTCACTTCATTCTAGAGGAGAAAATGGAGGTCAGAAGAGAAAGAGAGAGAGTTGTGTTGCCCAGTTTAGATCAGAAATCTCAAGAGGTCCAGTGGCCAGCCAAAGGGCCAGCTGCTCATAAAACATGCTATGAATCTCTAAGAAAGGAATTAGATGATTTCTACCACAAATCACCCAACCCCAAGGGTAGAGCTTGCAGCTTCAGGATTGCTAATTGCATCTTCGAATAACTGAAGAGAGTACATTGAGTGTCTGAGACTGTGCTAGGAACAAGTAGACATGGCCAGTATTTGGACGACCATTTGCTTCAATCTGTGCTTGAAAGACGGATGTGTTTGTTTATTCTAGGAGTTTGCAAAGTGCCAACTCCCAGGCAGTGAATAACTTGAGGATTCAAATGTAAATCCCAAGCTCCAAACTGGCTCCAGAGAGGTGGTGATTATGGAAAAATTCTGCTTTCCCCCATCCACCATGAACTGACCACCCGTGAGCTGGAATGCAGGAGACCTCAAGTCAGGAAAGAGCAGAAGTGTCCGGAGAGGAAATGAAAAACACAACCAGAAGCAAGGTGGCCCACATTGGTGACCCTCGTTGGTGACCATATGTGAGCAGAGCCCAGCTTAGTATTCCTGGGGGGCCTCTCCAAGATTTGAGGCTCTGGTGCTCAGAAAGACAAGAGCTTTCTGCTTGCAAAGGCTCTGGAGAATTTAGATCCCAGAACCTTTAGATTGTTGTCTGCACTCTGGGGTTCTGAAGACAATGTTCTCAGCCCAAGCAGGAAATGTCAGGTGTCAGCAAGTTGGGTGCAGGATGATAAAAAGCAGCTGACAGCCCCCCTGTGAGATGAGGGGCCATGGGGCTCCACAAGGAGGGGGTCTGAGAGCAGTTTCTGACCCTCACCAGTGGCCGCCGTGTGTAAATGTGGGCCCAGTGCTGACAGCTATTCTGATTTGTCAAAAGAAACCCAAAACCTTGGATTTCATGAGCAATCTGCCTTTTGAAAGATTACCAACTAGCTCAGCATTTCAGAAGTAGTCTGGGAGCCTTGCCTTCCTCTCACGACTGTGGCTACGGCAAGTGGCCTGGGCTAAGTTGCTATCGTCCCCCGTGGAATTTGATGGCATCAGATAGACGACCACTTCCTCTATGCCTTTCTCCCAAAGATGTGGAAGAGGGACCTCAGGGTTCCTCCCCTCTCATATACTGGGCTGGTGGCAGAGCTGGGAACCAGAACCAGTGCTGTTACTTTATCAGTAAGTAACAGAATCTTTGATTCTAACAAGCTTAAAATTCTTCTTCCCTCTTCCATCCTCCTCTGTCTTGTTTCCTTCCTTTCTTCTCTCTTTTCTTCCTTCTTCTTTCTCTCTTTTCTTTTCTTCTTGGTGTCCAGCAGCAACTGATTCTCTGTTTCTCACTGATTCACTTGGGAAGAAAAAGAGTGGAAATTTCCCCTCTGATCTTCTCTTAGATTCAGGCTTCAGACTCTTGCTTTGTTGTGTCACTGAGCTTGTGTCTCCAGCCCAGGACCAGCACCTGCAGCTAGGACAGCTGTGTGGTGATTGCTTGGGCCCTGCTCTCTACTTCTGGAACTTAGAAGGGACTTTGGGGAGCAATGATCAGGGGGAGCAATCCTGTTCCTCAAGGAGGCCAGTGATGCAACATACCATGTCCCCCATCAAAATGTCAAGGAATCACTTTTACACTGGGCTTCCCCTCAACTATTCAGAGCCTGGGTGGCCAAGCAGAGCTTCTGCCTCTGTAACCACACCAGTAAATACTCAAAAGAGAGAAACACTCCCTGGCCCCCATCCACAGGGGGGCCAGATCCAGTGGATATAGAAATCCATGTTCTTCTACAGACTTTCCTGTGGATTTTGTTGGGGTGGTCAACTGTTCTATTTTAGAGGACCTTCCACGAGACTGGAAGCCAGATGGATGGCCCATAAGTCAGAAATTTTTAAGAAGGGAGCCATCAAGAAAATTATTGGGAGACCAGGGATGTATGTCAGTGGCACAGCACTTACCTGGCAAGCTTGATGTGAGTTTGATTCCTGTTACCAAAAGAAAAGACAATTATTGGGTTTGTAAAAAGTAGGGTTTTAATCTCTTGCATACATAGAACTTTATTTTTATAACTACTCTTAAATTCTTAGAATATCAGTCTTTGATGAGGGTTTTCTGGAGCGCACTGAAAGAAGATTTGGAAAAGGGCAAGGAAGAATGGGGATCAGAGCCAAGGAATGTCACAGGGCCCCTCTGTCCACCCACACCCCAATTCACCCTCTGCCGGTGGGTCCACAGAGGGCTGGTGCTCCAAGTGCAAAATCATTTCACATAACTGCCTGAGGATAGTGGATTCTGGCTATTGAATGGCTTTGTACATCCATACAGAAAAAAAAAATTGCATGACAAGTGAGAAAATGACTCTTCTAATTTCATCATTCCAATAACGATAGAGGATTTGGTGCCAGAATTTAACCCTCTCTACACTTCCTGGTAGCCCTTCTAACAGAGAGAAAGCAGACCTTGGGCTCAGAGGCTTGAACTTTGTACAATTATATTAACTTTAATATAATTAAAAGCATCCTGCTATCATTTAATTATATCTTTTTGCTTTCTTCATGTATCAGACAGAATACAGGCTCGATTATGCTGACCTAAGAAAATCCCCAAGGCTTCAAACAGCAGTCTTATTTTGTAGCCCCACAACTGTCATGGATTTCACACAGGGACCCAGACTAAGGAAAGAGCCAGCATCTCAAATGGTGACAGTTTTCATGGCCAAGGGTGAGAGGGCTTTAAAGGTTTTCCATCTGCTGTTAAATATTGTGGCTCTGACATGACACAAGGAACCTCTGCTCATTGTCCATTGGCCAGGACTAGTCACATGACCCTACCCAAGTGCAAAGGCCCTGGAAGTGAGCACCTCACATGTAACCAGGAGTGGAGAGGGGAGTGTGTTGGAACCAAGCTCAGACATTCACTGTACCTGGTGTTTCTTGCTCTGACCTAGACCAATGTTTCTCCATCACTGTTTCTTCTGGCTTCTGAAGGTGGCACCATCCTTTGGGAGGCATCACCATGGAGAGCAGAGCCGGATGTCCCTGCAGAACTGCCATGCAACCACCTGCCTGCCATCTTGGGTTAGTCCCTTGTTGGTTGTGTGACTTGGGACAGGTCACTTCACTGGTCCCCAATTTTCTCATCCATAAGGTAGGACTGTCATAGAGGCATTGACTTCAGAGAGTGCCTGAGAGACTGAGAGTGAAGATACACAAAGACCATCAGCTGTGTACGGAGCCTACACTCGTATAAGTTAACTCTCGTGTTTGTAGCTCCAGACTTAATCAATCCTCCTCACAGCGGCAGCCAGGGAGTGTGGGTGCCTACAGCAGCAGGAAGCACAGAGCAGGGGTGGTAATCTGGCCTGAGGCCTTAGGGGACAAAGGTCTCTCTGCAGAAGCAGAGCATATGGGAGGAAAGGTGGTTAGCTCTCTGGAGAAGGAGATGCCTGGGAGCACGTAGGGTCACAGTGAGCCTTAATCAACTTCTGCTGGGAACTCTGGGTTCTGAACCATCAGCATGAAGGCTTTGATGTGCTCTTTACAGAGTCATCTAAGTGGTGTTAGGTCCGTGGTGAGAAGTCTCAGTTCCCAAGAAGGGACTTTTCCCCTTGGGTATGGAATCCTAGTGGCTTCAGTCCAATTCATTAAGACCTTGGAATCTCTCTTCTTGTGTGGCCCAGGAATGACAGCCACCTGTGAGGTGGCTGGGGAAGCTTTTCTCACAGGAGTTTTGGAAACATGGGGACTAAAGAAATTAGGGTTGGATAACTTGGTGAGTGGGTGCTTTTCAGAGCACAGAAAGACAGGTTGCTCCTGTGCATGTGCATGCATGTGCGTTTGGGTGCATGTCATGGTAGGGGTAGGAAGAGTGTGCGTGAGGAGAAGGCAGGAAGAAGTCCACAGGGACTTCTCATAAAAGGCAGAAAATTGCAGAGCTCTGGTTGCAAAGAACTCGATCATGACCCTGTTAATTTCATACCAATTTCTCCTGCCCAGTCCTCTTTCCGTCCCATGTGCTCACCATGAACATTCAACCAGGTGTGGGGCTTTAAGGAAACTGCTCTGAGTTGGGTCCTGGCTTCTGCAGCCTCCCAGCTGGAAACCTGTAGGCTTCTGGGTGGGATCCTGGGCCGGGCTCACTGGCCAGAGCCTCATCCAATCAGCAGGCCCAAGTTTCCAGCAGGAGCTTCCACTTGACCAGCAGTCACGAAGAGAGCACCCAGCAAGGAGGCACAGTGGCTGTTTCCTATCTTTCAGGAATCCAGAATCAAGCATGCAGGCCACTTATTAATGAAGGATGACCACAGCAGAGGCCACGGGACTTAGTACTGTGGCCTAGGTCTCCACAGTGCACCAGGCGTGTAAGTCGTCCTCCGGAGAAATGATCTCATTTCATTCCCGCCACAGCCTGCAGGGAAAGAATTACTTCAAAAGGGTGTTCTCCGGGAGATGCAATTTGACACAGCTTGTTGGAGGGAATAGCCATGGCCAATGCATACACATGGCTATTATTCTGAAGAAGCTTACGTTGTCCGTGACCTGGACCTCTCCCTCCTCCTGAGTGTACGGCCCAGCACTTCACTTCTCAAAAGGCTAAGTAGTTAAAGCTTTGCTGTTTGCCTGGAAAATATCCCATACACTTGTACAAAAATCCCCACTTGGAGCTGGATGAACAGGCTCACAGAAGCCAGGTAATATACCAGAGTCCCCAAGTGGCAGAGCTGAGGTTATTATTTTTTTAAATTATTTTTTATAAATTTAGAACAGAGTCTAAAGGGTCTATAGGGTCTCACTACATAGATTGGAATCAGAATGATCCTCCTGCTTTCAGCCTCCCAAGTGCTGGAATTACTGGTGTGCGCCACCACGCCCAGTCTCAATCCATCTCAGCTCACCCCAGGGGGCGGGGCTGGCCCAGCGCATCAGAGATTGAACCCCTGTCGCTACACTCTGCCGAAGCAGGCACTTTAGTCCTCTGAGCTATCTGGCTGTCCCAAAGCTGAGGTTATTACCCTTTAAGTTTTCATTTTGATATAACATTCAGACTTTGCCCAAAACATCTTTGCATCTTCTTCACTTGGTTTTCTCCAAATGTTTATTCTGTCTCCCATTTGCTTTATCCTGTCTGCTTTTTAAATTCTTTCCACCAAAGCCATTTGAGAGTCCTTCCAGACCTTGTCCCTCCCCCTCCCTCTAAATACTTCACTGCTTATTTCCCCCAGCTAAGAGTGGCAGTCTTGCATAACACAAGTACAGTCATTGAATCAAGGAACTGGTGTGGATAAGATACACCCTCATGATCAAATCCACAGACTTGGTCCTCATCTCACCGACAAATGGTTCCAATGTTGCACTTTATACTCAGGCAAAAGGAAGAAAAGAGCAAAAGATATGAAAAACCAAGGGAAAAGGATGCTGAGTCACTTGGTACATTTAATTGTCATGGCTCTTTAGCTTCTACTCATCTGGAAGAATCCTTGATCTTTTCTTGTCCTGCGTGTGTTGACAGATTTGAAGAGCACAGTCCAGTTGCTTTGCAGAGTGCTCATCAATTTGGATTTGTCACATAACATTTACGTTAGGTGCTTCTGACAGGGATAGTGCAGAAGTGACCCTGCGTCCTTCTGAGTGTATTGGGCCAGCAGGCGCATGCGGGCCACTGCATGCAGCCATGGGTGAGGTTGGCATGGGTCACCCAGGAGGCTGATGTCGGCCTCTTCTGTTAAGTGATTCTCCCCACCCCCCGTGCAATTAAGCATCTTGTGGGGAGATATTTGAAACTTTGGGAACAACAGGACTGGGATGTTCAACCCAGACATTCCGACTGCAGAATCTACAGCCATCTGCTGTACTTTGCTGTTCCCCTCTATAGCTGGCAGCAGTTCAGGCTTTGCCAGGCCCCGTGCTAAGTGCCTTAATGCATTCTTTCTTTTGAACTGTCACACTCATTTTCTGAGGACTGGCTGGCCCATCTTGTACACTCGGTCTCCCTTCTATGGCATATGAATCTATTCAGGACCTAGGTGGGCTCATCCGCATGGGCTAGGAGAATTCTGAGATAGGTGACCCCCAGATCCATCCTCTGGTTGCACTTCCCAAACTGGATACAGAAATGGTGCTGCAGATTCCCAAGGAGCAGATGTCCCTGTAAGCATAATCCAAACAAAACTCCTGCCAGAGACGTGAACTAAGAGGGAAAAATCCCTGTGCGTGCTGTGTCGTGAGGGCCTGGGTGGAATGTAGGCAGGGTTTTCCACGAGATTTAATATTCCCCTCACTGGAGACACATTACTATCGAATAATAAACAGCAGAGTCCATGGTGTTGATCTTTAAAGTAAATCCTATTGCTATTAGCTTATCTACCCAACTATTAAAACTAATAAAATAATAAACTTTATGACACAGACACTTACCTCAATCCAATACCCCCTTCTAACTGCCATTTTCTCCTCTAGGGCTGCTGGTTTTCTCAGCAATTTCCTGCTTATCACTAAACTATCTGGAACATTTTCAGATGTTTAGATGACAGATTTCAGTTGCCCTGGGGTGTTTTTATAATTCTTTTTCTTGGCAATTGAAATTTGTCTTTAAAAAAATCCTTCGTTCTGTGCTTAACTTTTAGAGGCTGTCATTCCAGCTGGCAAGAGGGTCTCACTGTCTAAGATTAAAAAGAAAAAAAAAATCACCTGCTTCTTTGGATGATTGTAAATTTACTAAAGAAAAAGAAAAGGTGCTCTAGATTAACTGGGGCTGAAGAAATCCCAATCCTTACTCAAACCACATGGGTCTATAGTCTCTGCAGAACTGGTTGGAGTTATCTTACAAGTTTGGGGAATGATCAAGCAAATGGAGACAGACAGAGGGACTGCTTTTGGGGCAAGGTCTAATGACCACGTGTAGGCTGGCGGTTGAAGACAACCAAAAAGCAGAAGGAGCACATCCGGGAATCTCCCTCTGGGTGTTCTTCCACTGAAGACTGATGTCTCTTCTCTGTAAGCCCACCCTGAATAGCTTTACTTCTTCATCATTAAAGCTATCTTTCTGCATTTGAGAGCCAAGCAAGGTGTCTGACTGCACAACGGTACAGATAAGGCGGCTGCATTACGTTCCGTGATGCTCAGATCTTGGCCAGCCACGGCTTTCACAGCTTCCTTCAGTCGCTGTGCTGGCTTTGGTCTTACAAGCGTTATGGCTTCTAAGAGAAAGGCGGATGCCAGGCCAAAGGCTGCTTGCGTGTCTTGGGGATGTTACATTCTCCAGCCATCAGTACGAGGAGGAGCTGTTTGCACAATGTTCAGAAAAGCGTAGTATCGGGTGACGGTGGACTGACCCAATAGTAATTTGACTCACTACTCAAACCACCGCAGGTCTCACACCTTCCCCCTCCGTTTTAACTTAGTGGCTTTGTGTATGTCTATGTCTGAATGAGGTGAGAAATATGTTATTCAGGCAAGAAGAAAGACGTGCTTAGGAAGAGTTTTAATTTAGCCTGAGCTTTTTAGGACTTTAAAAAAGGCCTTTTCTCCACACCCTGCCCCCACCCAAGTATAAAAGAAACATATATTCATTCCAGAAAATGTGGAAAAAGTCGTTTCAGTCAGGGGACATGACTGTTAAGAAACCTAAGCCAACTCCGACCGGCTTAAGCAAAGTTTAATTTATTCAATGCGTAGCCTGGATATCCTAGAACTGGCAGCAGCTTTTGCAAACTAGGTTTAGAGAATAGAAATGAACATGGACCCTGCAGGAAGAGGGAGCCACAGCCTCGGTGATGGGGCATTTTGGGCAGGTGCCCTTTGGTCTGGTACTGAGCTTGGGGCTGCTGTTCTTTTGTTTCATTCGCTAACCACTAAAGGCACAGAATCCTGGGGAAGGCATCTGATTGGCTGGCCGGAGGTCACATGACCATCACTTGTGGATGCCTGGAATTGTCCCACCAGTGACACACAGCAAGGGAGAAGGGAGCCTGGGGTTCAGTGTGGCAGGAGCCATGCTCCTTGTGGGTATCTAGTGATCCATGGTTTTTGCCTTACTGTGCCCACACCTTTGTAGAGCTGCTTTGTACACGGTCCCAACACTAGTCGGTGTGAAAATGCTAGCGGAAAGCCAAAGGCTTTGGCGTTGGGGCCTAAAAGGTGCTTTGATGCTTTCTTGGTCTCTTGGGTTTCTCACACTGGGAAAAGCAGCTGTCATGGCAAGCGCATCCAAGAAGCCTGTGGTGAGGCCAGGAGGGAGACCCTGAGACCTCGGACCAACACCCATGTGACCACACCAGCCAGTCATCCTGCTGGGATGCAGGCCCTCTCGACCTGCATGGGCTTTCAGATGGGACTGTGACCCCAGTCAGCACCAGAGCTGCTACCTCATGAAAGCTCTGAGCCAGAACCACCCTGCTGAGCTGCTTCCAAATTCTTGACCCACAAAGACAGTGAGACAAAATAAATATCTATCGTTATTTGAAGGGGCGGTATTTGGGAGTGACCTGTCCCAAAACAATAGGAGCCTGACCCAAATCCTTGGAAGCGTTTAGATTGGCTGCTGCAGATGCCATTGCAGGTGTCCTTTAGCACTCCTGTAGATGCTGTTGCTGAGGACTCCCGTAGGTGTTGTTGCTATGGACTACAGGTGCTGTTGTTTAAGACTTTTATTGGTGCTATTGCTAAGGGCAGTAGGTCTGTTGCTACGGACTTCTGCAGGTGTTGTTGCCAAGCACCACTGGAGGTGTTGTTGCTAAGGCCCCCTGCAGGTGCATCTTTCCCAGCTTCCATCTCTTCCAGGGAAGCATCCTATGGATGGTCACTGGCTCTCCCAGGGGCACTTGGCAGTTACGTCCTTCTGATTATCCCACTCCTAGTGGCATGCCAGTTTTGACTAGTTCATTGGCTCACCTGTTTAGCTCAGAGGGAAACTGACCCTGTGGTGCAGGTCACACTCCACAGCTGGAGTCAGCCTGAGGGCCTGCTACATTGAAAATACATCTTTTCTGTTTCTCCCTTCTCTGTCTTATTTTCTCTGCCTTCAACAGTGAGGACATGTCCTCAGGAGGTCCTAGCTTAGGTTCTGCTTCTGGAAAACTTGACCTAAACAGATTATTGCTAAGGATGGGCACCACTGGATACTATAACAAAACACCACAGACTGGGTGGCTTCAGCAGCAGAAATGTAGGCCTCACAGTTTTTAGAGGCTGAGAAGTCCAAGAACCAGGTGTGAGCACAGTGGACTTGTAGCAGGAGTTCTTTTCCTTGGCTTGAAAATGGCCACCTTCTCACTGTATTCTCACATGGCAGAGAGAATGAAAGAAACTATTTGGGGCCTGCTCAAAAGCCACCATTTCCCAGAACCATTCCCTTGGGTGTCAGGATTTCAACAAGTGAATTCTGGGGGAACAAACATTTAGCCCTCAGTGGATGCCAAGTGGCTGGACAGGGCAGACACAGCCCTCCCTTACACTGCTCACCCTGACTTTTCCTCACATTTGCACCTTCAGATGTGCTTGACCCAAACACCCACAATTTCCCATTCAAACAGAGACCAATTTTTCTTCTCCCTGAGGAGCAATAATCTACATCTTGTCAGACAGTGTCAGAAAAGGCAAACGAAAGAAGAAGATGCTTACTTAAAGTCTGTTAACATGTATCTGATACAAGGAAACAAAATGTAATCATTTTCTACAGATGCTTATAGGGCCATGGCCAGACTTTATCATTCATACACCACCCATTCAATATTTGCCAGCAGAGATCGTGTGCCAGTTGGGTGGCTCGAGTCTTTATTTCTGAGGGAAGCAAATCTCTGGGGTCCTTGGTTGTAAGCCTGGCCATCATGTTCCCCTTAACTTTGACCAGATGGGCTGGCTAGTGGATTAAAGCACCTTCAAGCAGGTGCAGGGGACTGGGGGGTTTAATCCTCGGGCCTGCCCTGCTGGCCCCACCTGCAGAGCGCGCTGAGACAGCAATTGAGACTGGGTGTGGTGGCGTGCCTTGTAATCCAGCTCTTGGGAGGCTGTAAGCAAATGGATCACTTTGAGTCTTATCTAGGAGTGAAATCCTAAAGACCCTGTAGGCCCTTCCCTAAAATACTGTATGCAAGTAAGTAAGTAAATAAATAAATAAAAGTAACTTTGGCTGGGAACATGGGTGTTAGAGGATGGTGCGCCATGATGTCCCTTGAGTTCCAATCATGCTCTTCCAACTCCTCTTGTGAGTCAGGGTTCCTATTCTCCTTTGAGGAAGAGACTCACCCATACCAGCCTTCCTGTTCCTGTACACTACTCATTTTTATTGGGACATAAGGAATCTCCAAGAAGGGGAACGTATGCCCCTGCATGGTGAGTGTAATCAATAGTGTGTACTGCCAACGTTTACTAACAATAAAAAAGAAAGAATTATAAAAAAAGAAAGAGAACAAATCAGGTGATCAAGGCTGTCTGAGGATACAGACTAAGTTGGAACTCATGTCCCTCTGATTTCAAAGGCTGAGCACCCAACTGCCTCTGTGGATGCAGACATCTGTGTGCTCTTTGCATCTCGACATAAGAGGGCAAATCTAATAAGGTATTAATAATAGAGACCTAGGACCTACAGAGAGACAGTGCGGCCCAGTAGATGCCCTTGTGTCCCCAACCCCTGCTCTGTCATGATCTGTATTCAATTTAATCCAAGTCATGGGATGAATTGCTTCTCCAGGAAAGAGACTCCTGAATGCTGTAAATAGAGCAACATTCATGAGTGAAGCCTGGATTTCTCCATCCTAGCTGAAAGTCCCCTGGCAAGCTAGTTCACTTGGTGGAGCCTTGAGTTGCTGACCTATAAAATAAGTGAGGCTATTAATACCTACCAGATGAGGAAAGTCCATTTGTTGTCTAACTAGGGAATGGGGGACAATAATACTAGATCTTGCAGGAAGTATTAAATCAGGCAAATGCGTATAGATCTATTCCTTCCACCAACGGTCACTGGGCATCTACCGTGTATCAGCGATGGGCTGAGAGCTTGGAAAACACACTAGTGAGTGAGGGAAATGCAATTCCTGCCCGCGTGGGCCCCACTGAGTGTATGAGGGTATGAAGCAAAAACATCGCAGTCTTGATGAGAGTTTCTAATGGGTGGGCGTGGCCGCTGCCTTCAGTCTTCTCCCGTGGCCACCCTGCTGGTGCTGGCTTGCCGGGGCCTCCTAGCTCACGGTCTGCGGGGCCCAGAGCTCACAGCAGCTTTCCCGTTTGTCTAGGGGGCCCTGAAAAAGGGAGGTGTGTTCTGGTGCTGAGCAAGGAAGGCAGGTGGTAGCGGAGCCAGCTTCTTCCAAGGAATAGCAAAGCTGTGTCAGCTGCCATCCTGGTGGAGTCTCGCTGTCATTTTGCCATGACTTTAGGGTTATGGAAAAAAACTAAGCTCTACAGGGAGGCAGAGAGGAAGTCATTTTTCCTGCAGCACAGCTGAAAATCCCATCGCTCCGTGGAATTTTTCCCCTTTTATGTGCAGGTTTTGGATCAGTTTCCTCCTCTGTTGGTTTCCTCTAGCTGTTTTGTCATGCGGTGCATTTATGGACTTTGAGACCAAAGGCAAATGGCTGAGTGCCACTCCTCTGGCTTCTTGGTTCTATGGGGATGCCCAGAGCAGTGCCAGACGTGTACTAGAGGGCTCAAGCAATGTCTGCAGGATGGTCTTGCTCTCTGGAGACCTCAGGCTGATCTTGATGTCCTGGAGCCTCTGTATTGTTGCTCGTCCATCTGTCTTCCTGCATCTGCAGTTCTGTGTTTGATTCCTCAGCCTCAAACATTATAAAGGGTTCTTAGGTAATTGGTGTTTGAGGAGCACCTGTTACACGCAAGGCAGTGCGGAGGTGATTTATGAGTCAGTCGCCCGAGGCATTTAGGAAGCAGGGAGAAATGCACATGGCAACTGCTCTTCTCTCCCTTGAGAAAAGGTTATGAAATTACTCTGCTTCGAACCCTAATTCATTTCCATGGGGATCATACTTATTAGTTGCCACAAGCCACCATGCCTGCCAGAGACGTGTCTGTCTGCTTGTTGGCTAATAGTGTAATGGTTTTGTCACTGGTCTGATAAATAGACCTGATCCAACGTTCTCCAGCTCCAGAGCAGGAAGGAACTCTGCCGGCCACCCTGTGGACCCTGCTGCTTTGCCACACACAAAGGGACCAGGGTTGCTGGGCTTCTCTAAGGAGCCTCTGCAAGCAAGAAAAGTGTTTCTTTTTCCCCAGGCCAGGTCAGCTGAGGAGGAAAGGATGAGAAAGCCGACCCTAGCTTGCAAATGGCTCTTGGAAGTGAGTTTTACTTTGGGTGGAATAAATAGTGTTGCTTTCGTAGAGTAAAATTATAGATAATAGGAACTTGTTAGTGAGTCTATTGTCACAACTCAAGCACACAGTAGGTAGACTGATTGATACATAGTTCACTGAATGGGACAGACATGAAAGAAGAAAGAGCACATGGCAGGAGACATGTCACAGACAATCTACAAGAATGTCATGAATAAAGGAAGAGCCAAATAGAATGAATGGATACATATAATGCCTCCAATGAAACAAACACAGTCATCAGAACGTGTGGAGAATCGCAGGGTGTTTTGCCTGGGTCGTGGTGTCCACAGGTTTCCCACCATTTGTAGGTGTGGGCTCTCTGTATCTGCCTTATCCAACAGAATTCATCCTTTCCGGCCGCAGGTGTCTGACCTGGAGGAGATAATGGGTAGGGCAGACTCACTAGGTCCCACTGAACGGAGGTAATGCACTTGTGTTGTCACGGTGGAAAGCTCTCAGTCCTGTGACCAAGAGCTAAGGGTGAGACAGAAAAGGAGAGAAAGAAGAGAGGGAGAAGGAAAGGGAGAGGGGAAAAAAGGAGAGAAGAAAATGGAGGAAAATGTGGCATGTTGAGGTTCTTATAGTTCCTGGATATGACCCTGACTATTCACAGTTTCTCTAACATTTTTTCCCCAAGGCCATGCCAATTGGCTTCTGTCATTAATAACTGCCCTGCTATGCACATTCAGAGAAATGGTGCCCCAGTTCCCGGCCCTTGTCCAAGCCACGAAGAGTCAGATGCAGTACACAGGCCTGTAAACTCAGCTACATCCATTATGTGGGAGGATGAGGCAGAAAGATTTCAACTTTCAGGCCAACCTGGGAAACTTTGTGAGAATGTGTCTCATAACAAACAAACAAACATAAATACATAAAGGCTGGAGATGTAGCTCAGCATCTGACTCACATGCACGGCGGGAGCTCTGGGCTCAGTCAAAGAAGAATGCAATGAAAGTCCTCTGCTGCGGCTGCTGTGAACGGAGTTGGGGCAGGCATGCCTAGCTTGGTTACCCTTCAGGCTGAGGACCTCCTCTCTGCTTTCTTTCTGGTTTCGACAGCTTGACCTCGGCTTCTGTGGCTCAGAGGGACTGGCAGGGACCAAGGCAGGCTGCAAGGGGTTGGACAGTCTGCATACTGCCCTCTGAGATGCAACAGGAGTTTCCTTCCTGGGGTTCCTTGTTTTGGGGATGAGGACACAAGGCCCCTGCAGAGGGATTTCCTGGGAAAGTTCCCTTGTGGGGCTGCCCCTCTGAGTGTGGAAATGTGTGGTTTCTCCCCTCGTGTCCCTAGTGGGGGCAGTGGCAGCCGAGGCCGCCTGGATGGAGAGACAAATGACCTTCCCCAAACCAGTTCTCACAACGTTGGCACAGCCTCCCCGCTGTGTCAACACAGTCACCGGCCACCCACATGTCTGGAGACCTTGGAGATGTGGGGTGGGTGGGCCAGCTGGGGTGTGCCCTGTGGGTAGGAACACACAGGTCTTGGAAAGTGCGCAAAAGGCGCCGCTGAAATTGTGTGCGTGGGAGGGGCCGCTCTTGGCTGAGCCCCTTTCTGGGTGCCGTCCCTACCCTTTGCCACCCCAACTCCTTGGCCGGCCCCTTCCTCCCCTTGGCCTCCCCGATCAGCAGGGGCTGCCAGTCCGAAGCCTGGGATATGACATATTTGCGCCACGCGTAAACACCAGTCACCATTAGGAGCCCTATCTAATGAGAAACAGAGCCACGGAGGGAAGCTTCAAAGCGGCTAACGGAAGGAAGTGCCTGGAATGAAATCCGACTTGATGTCCCAATTAATACGTCCCCTAATTCTATTTCCTGCCCTTGCCGGCTCGCAGCCGCCCCCTCTAATTTCTGTGGGAGACAGAGACTTGGCGGATGGGGAGGAAGGAACCTGGAAATGGGGCGGCGTCACGGATGACTTGATGCACGGGCAATGGGCGTATTAGGACAAATTAGGGAATTAAGCAGGAGGAAAAAAAAGAGCCGACGACAGTCAGAGGAAATGTCATCCCAAGTAATAGTATTAATGGCGACTGGGGCTTTGGTGGAGAGGGTGGCTGGAGAAATTGAGCTCTCCGAACGCCAGCCCGATTGTCTTGTGTTTCAGGCTGGGAGAAAGCAGTCCTTGCCAGACCCTTTCCTCTCTGTTGGGGACCATAGGGACAGCATGGGACAGCTGAACCTAGCTGTAGGCCTTGGAAGGAAATAAAGTAAACTGTAAAGACACCCGCTTGGGAATGGTCGAGTCAGAGTACGTGGTGGGCTCTGAAGTTAAAAACGATCTCAGCAAAAGCCTTATGCAGCCCAGGCTGCCTGGGAATCCGAGGCACCACCCTCCTTTTTCGGTTTGGCTCCACAGAGGCAGGTGCTTACCAGGGACAAAGAGTGACCTCCCAGCATGGCAGAGGCTTCCAGCACCCAACAGGAAGCGAGGAGCAGAAGGACTATCTCCGCTGCCTGGAAGGACTGGAGCAGCCCCAGACATGGTCCCTTGGCTTCCGGCTTCTCTGCCCACCTTGCATTCCTGTCTGTCTGTCTGTCTGTCTCACATACCTGGCCGTGAAGTTTTCTCAGTCACGAACCCATCTCATTATCTCTTCATTTCAATATCTGCTGTCCCCCACCCCTCATGCCCACGTGCCCAAGTCTGGCACTTGAGGATGGCAGTTAGGACCTGACATACACCAAATGGGCTTTCGCAGAAGCAGTGCCACCTCCCTCCTGCCCTACACCTCCACCGACCCTGGCGTTGTGCCGACCACGTTCTTTCCTGCCACGTGGCTTTGCATGTGCACTGGCTTCTCCAGCTTCCCTCTTCCTGCTCATCTTTGCCTAGTGGGTTCTGTTTTCCCCATTCGAGGACTAGGTCTAGTGGTTGCTCTGGTGAAAGCCTTCCTGGAGGGCCTGAGCCACCTCTCTGTGCACCCACCCTTTTCTGTGTGCTTGGTTTTCCTAGGAGCCTGCATCTCCCACAAGGACAGGACTGATGGTGTATGCTTCTGTCTGCGCTATTTGACACAGCTTTTAAGGGCTCAGGAAGTGAGGAAAGAAGGAGGCAAAAAAGTGAGGGAGAGAGTCAGAGAACAAAGAAGAGGCTGCAGAAAGAGCAGGAGGCTTCTACGGCTGGGCTTCTATGGTGCCACTTTATCGTTATTTGACCTCATCACTGGCTGAACACAAGAATGGACTGAGTGCATTTTAGAATTTATTCAACAGAAGCAAGTGGCCAGGCTATGTGGTACATCTGGTTATGAGCTGAGGTCTGGGAAAGCTGGCTCCAAATCCTTTTGACATCATTCGGTCACTGTGGAGCTCGCTGCCCTCTGAGCCTCAGTTCTCTCATTTCCAAAATGGGAATGAGGTGCTCTTAGGTGCCAAGCCTGGTAAAATACTTGCTGCACTTAACCAAGAGTCCGGCGCAGAGTGGGTGATGGATAAAACCTAGGTGGTAGGAGTCTTGAGCCTGTGCCACCCTCTTTTTGAGTTATCCATTTCTTTCTGGCCCACTGTCCCCAGACTCTGTTCCCCAATCTAAATTCTTTCCTTTCTCTGGTGGCAGGATGGGCAAGCCAGTGGCTGAGGATGTCCTGGTGCCTTGGACTGAAGTCCCACCCACCGAAGCCTTGGTTAACTCCTGGCCTGGGGGCAGAAATGGTAGCAAAATGCGCCCCCTTTTCTTTTATTCTTTTAGGAAGATGCCCAGAAGGCATGTAGCTAGATGAAATGGAATTTCTGGTTTTAGTTTTCTGAGCAGCCTCCATCCAGATTTCCGTAGTGACCGTGCTTGTTTACATTCCCATTGATGATGTAGACAGGTCCTTGCTAGCATGTTATTGTTTGATTGCTTAGTGATTGCCATTCTTTCTCAAATAAGATTGGATCTCAGTGCTTTAATTTGCGTTTCTCCAATGGCCAGATACATTGCTGCTTTCTTGTGTATTTACGGTGATCCGGCTGTGTCCGTGTTTGTAACAGCACAACTCAGAGTAGCTAGATCCTGGGAGTAGCCCACATGTCTGTCAACAGATGAAAGGATGAAGGACACACGTTGTTTACACATGGTGGAACACTGCTCTCTTATAAAGAAGGATATTTTTTTTAAGTCATGACTGATCTGAATGGCAGACAGCACTGAACTGATGGATGACTTTTGAGGCTGGAATCCCTGCACCTCAGACATATCCACAGCTGCCCAAAGCCTCCACAGACACCTGACTCAGCTACGTGCAGGATGGTGTCACACAAGAGTCCAGACAGAGAACGTGGACCCCAAAATGTGGTCAGCAGCCTGGCTGTTGGCCTCATTTGGCTCTAACCAGCAAGATGAGCATGGGACATGCTTGCTTCCCCTGCTCTCCCAGTTGGTCATCTGTTGACTCAGAACAGAATTTTCTTGACATTTCCGGTGTTGTCATTTCAGCAAAGCACCGTATTTGTTATACACCTGTGTAGTGAAACGCCTCACATTTGTAGCCAAAATAACCATCTACAAAGCTACAAAATTTGTTGACCTGTGTGTTTAATGTGCTATTTGTTGACCTTTATTGAATGAATCAAAATGTATACTTAAAATGCCTTTCTGTGTCCATCTCTGTGCTACTGCAGGAGGGATGCTTCTCTGGCAGGCCTGGCGGTGGGTGGTCTGGGTGGTCTTATTCTTTTGAGCAAGTGCCCAAGGCAAAGCCAAAGCTGAAGCAGGGGAGCAGATCTCAAGCTTAGTTGCAGTTGACCTGCCACCAGCAGTTTCTTAAACAAGGGCTCTCATGCTCTTTGTCTATCACCTGAGTCCTCCTCCTCCCTTTCCTCCTCTTCCTTCTCCACCTCTTTCTCCTCCTTCTGTGGTGGAGTGGAAGCTAGGGCTCCCAATTCACCCATAGCACCCCAATCCAGAGATAGGGGTTTCTCATCAGCGTGGAAGGCGGGCTTGGGAGAAAGGTGGCAGACAGGAGAGGAGAACAGACTGAGAAAACCAGTGTCTGGGCCTCCCTGCTCGATCTTTTCTCCTAGATGTTAAAATTTAGTGTCTCTGATTGCAGCTGCCCAGAGATGGAGAAATTTCAGACTGAGAGTCTTCTGCCATTCCCATGGTAACTGCAGATGGGTAACAGACTACCGGGTGGCGATGCCTTGTGTTTCATTTCCTCAGTCTCTGGCTACAGTGTGACATTCTTTATGTTCTGTCTCAGAGCCAGATGTGTGGAGCAGAAATAGCACTGGATGGAAGTAGATGGGTGATGCCTAACAAGAGCAGTGAGTGTCACTGTGGTAGGTGAATGCTCACTCCCCTATGACCTGTCTGTCTATCATTGATCTCTATCTGTCTGTCTGTCTATCATACATAATGTATATTTATTATCTGTCCTGGGGAAATGCAAGGAGAGTAGAGCTACATCCCCAGCCCATTTTTTGAGAAGGATCTAGCAGCTTGGTTCACAGTCACCTATATTATAAGAATCCAACATAATTATTGTCTCCAGAAAGCTTGGTTCTTGCCCTTTGAATAAATGCAGAAACAGGACATTTCAATTTACATTCATAGCAACCTGGACAGGTGGAAAGGCATGATGAGTTTCACTACTAGGGAAAACAGCCTTTTACAGGAAGAACCATCTTAAGACCTTCAAGATTTTCTTTCCAGGGTCTGAACCTTTCTGTGCCTCTGGAAATCACTTTTGCTTTTGAGATGGGGTCTCCTACTGTAGTCCAGGCTGGTCTTAAAATCACTATGTAATCCAGGCTGGTTTTGAACACGTGGAAATCCTCCTGTCTCAGCCTCTGAAGTGCTGGGATTACAGGCATGCACCACTCTGCCTGGCTGGGACTCATTTGTCACAGGGTGTTTTTCTGGTCTTCCTTCTTGGCGATGCACTATTATTGAAAAATAAATCTCACAGCTCAGGTAGGTGTATTTGTCAGTTTTCTTCCCTTGTAACAAAATATCCAAGCTAATCAATTCATAGTCAGAAAATGATCATTTTGGCTTATATTTCTGAGGACCCAGATCTTGACTGATTGGCTCGGTTGCACTGGGCAGGTGGTGAGGCAGCGTACCACAGCAGGAGCCCAGAGAGGAACAAATCTGCTTACCAAATGGCCAAGAAAAGAGAGAGAGGAGGAGTCAGCATCCCACAGTCCTCTTCGAGGACCTGCCTTCAGTGACCTGAAGACCTTCCAATAGGCCTCAGCTCAGTCCCCACCACCAGTGGCACTTGACATTGACCTTTTGAAACCTAGACACACGCACTCAATTCAAGATGCAGATGGTGACAGTAGGAAAGCAAAATGCAGTGGTAAGAGGAAGTGGTTGCCCAATGTATGCCTCGTGAGAGTATAGGAGTGGGTCCCGAAGTCTACAGTCCTGCTGAAAAAGCCTGAGGACAAACATACAGGCCCAGATTTTTTTTTTTTTAAATGTATTTAATGCAAGGTCTACAGGGTCTCACTACACAGATTGGATTTGTAGTGATCCACCTGTTTTCAGCCTCCCAAGAGCTGGGATTACAGGTGTGTGCCACCATGCCCAGGCTCTATCACGATCTCAGTGTGTTTTGGGTTTTGGGCTGGCACAGCACATCAGGGATCAAGCCATGGTCCCTGCATCTGACTAAGCAGGCGCTTTAATCTAATGAACTATCTGGCTGGCCCCCTTCTTTTATTCTTGTTCAGCCTGCCCCATTTTGAATAATTATATATATATATATATATATATATATATATATATATATATATATATATATATATATATATATATATATATTGTAGTACCAGGGATCAAACTGAGGACCTTGCACTTGCCAGGCAAATACTTATTCCACTGAGCTCTCTCTCCAGCCCCAACCCATCCCATTTTCCTTGTCCCTTTCAGAATAGTGCCTTTGTTACTATGGAGAACCTACATCAACACATATCTCCCTGGGTCTATAGTTTCTATGCTTGGTGTTGACAGCTTGTGGGTTTGGACAAATATATTATGACACATCTCCATCACTGAAAAGCATCATATGTAGCATTTTTACTGCCTTCAAGATTTTCTGTTCTCTGCCTATTGAGCCTTCTCTATTTGCAGCTCTGACAACCACTAATCTTTTCAGGATTTCCACAGATTTTCTTCTTCTGGTATATATGTCAGATAGCTGGATCCATGCACTGCATAGCTTTTTCAGACTGGCTTGTTAAATGTGTTCATAGCTCACCTCTTCTCAGGACTATATAATATTCTACTGTCTGGATACACCACAGTTTATGCAGTTATTTATTGAGGGGTATTTTGATTGCTTCCAAACTGCTATAAACATCTTTAGGTAGGGCTCTGTGTAGACAGAAGTTTTTAACTCTTCTGCATAAATAACAGGCAGTATAATTGCCACGCTGCACCACTCTAGTATTTTAGTTTTATAAAGAACCTTGCAGCTCTTCCAAAGGGGCCATACCATTTTGCATTTCTATCAACAATTACAGCTTATAATTTTGATCCTTTCTCATTTTGTATTAGGTTTATGGGATTTTCTTCGCCTCTTCCTCCCCACTCACCCTTTCCCATCTACTTGTTTAGAGAGTATGAGCTATGTACCTGATTAGTTATCGTGGTCAACGTGATGGTTCACTGAGCTCTTGCTGAGCACTCTGAGCTTCTTGGGGTTTTCCTCCAGCCTTTTCCCCTTCCCAGCATTCATCTCATTTTCATCCAATCCAGACTGGAGTCCCCCTGTCTACCTGTGTTACAGGTAATCTTGACTATCAACCTGAAAGAGACTAGGAGATTAACAGGGCACAACTGTGTGTGTCCAGATGAGTCCTGGGGCCATGACTTCGGGGCCCATGTCTGGTCTTGGCCACTCCTTCTCTGACTCTTTCCTTTTTTCTGCTTCCCGGCTGGCCCTTCTGCCATGATGCTCCTGCCTTGGAGCCAGCTAGTTTATGGACTAAAACCTGTGCAATCATAGCCCAAGAAAGAAAACCTCTCCTCTAAGTTGCAGGTGTCTGGTATTTTGTCCCAGTAATGGAAAAGTGACCAGTACAACCCTTCCTTTGTTTTGCCTTGAGTGTGACCTCTCTAGTCTCAGTTTCCTCTCCTGAAAAAAAGTGTGTGTAGGGGGTCCTCATGTTTTCCTTGGATTATCATGACCATTGTGCATGAGCTGAAAATGCTCCAGGCCCTCCTTGGGCTGATCCTAGGGTCTTCTGGGAGTTGGAGATGCCAGAGAATTCTCAGAGCAACCTGGAAGGATGTCAGATCCTTCCATTCATTGCCTTGCTTCCTTTCTGTGGCCTACTCGGGATGGGACCTTTACTTTACAGTCAATGTCTAATGGCTTTGCTCTGTGTCCAGGAGATGAGTTTGGCCAAGAGCTCTTGGAAGCCCTTGCCCGGTGTGCGGAGAGCCCAGTCTTCTTCTCTGGGGCCCCTCTGCCTGGCTGTCTCACCAATTCCCGACGGTGAGGGTCTCCTTGTCCCACCATTGTCCTTCGTGTGGCTTCGCTTTTCTCATCTCCACCTCCACCTCTCACTCTCCCCCTCTCTCCCTATGCGTCCTGGGCTCTTCCTGTTCATCCATCTTTCCACCACAGCCCGGTCCGGTCTACCTCTCTGGCTCTCCCTCCCTGCTTGGCCTCTGTTGCCCATCCATCTCCTCAAGCCTGACAGAGATTCTTTGTCTTGCCCCTTCCTCTGTCTGCCTCCCTCCGTTTTCCTTCTGTGTTTCTGTCTCAGAATCTACCACCTCTTCTGTCACGCTCTCTCTATCTACCCCAGGGTCTCTGCTCCCCCTGCTTCCTTTCTTGGGCACCATGTCCTCATCCTCAGTCTCCACCTCGCTCTCTGTCACTCTCTTATCCATGCCTGTCTCTGCACATGAGGTCTGGCCCCTTCCTGGGGTCCCTGAGCTCCAGGAAGGCAGCCAGCAACTGTGCAAGCTGCTCCATAACTCAGGAACTTGGCCAGCAATCATTTCATTAAACAGGAATGGCGCTCCCATTACCAGAGAGCGGCTGGCCGGCAGCTTCCCTCCTCCGCCCCTCCTAGCCCAAAGCCCCCTCGCAGCTTCCTGCTCCAGGAGCCACACAAGGCCCCATTCTAATCCTCTGACTTGTCTGTTTAGTGTCTTTGGAGGGAAAAGGAGCAGAGAAGTAGCTTGTCTTTTATTTTTATTCGCCCCTTTCTTTCCTTCCCCCAGACATCCCCCCCTGGGGCACCAGCCTTGAACAGAGCAACAAATATTTACTAATTCCATTAACAGAGGTGGGTCTTCCTCCCCCTTTTTTTCTTCTCCTTCTTTTCCCAAGTGAATATCTGAGGCCCCAAGTTCATGGTGTGGCTCTTCCCCCACACAGCCCCCCTCCCCCTCCTCCCCCCACACCCAGACTTATATATAGTTCACTCAGTGCCATTTCCCCAATCTTTGCTGAAGTTCAAGACAAGTTGAAGGGTCAAAAAGGCAAAGGGTGTTTTAGAAGTTTAGCAGACAGCTTTCGGTACAAGGAAAAGAAAGAGGGAAAGCAGGAGAGAGAGAGAGAGAGACTGACAGAGACAGAGAGAGAGAGAGAGACAGAAGCAGAGAGAGAGAGAGAGAGAGAGAGAAGAGGAGGCAGGACTCTGGCTTGTACTGAGCTGGGAAGTTCCAAGGGTTGATTTGCTCTGGAATTAAAGCTTAAACAAATTTCACTAAACATGGTTTATTCATGAAATTTCTCCTCCCCTTTTTCATAGACAACTAAAAATTGGCTGGCCAAGATAGAGACATCCTTCCTTCCTCCTGGGATCTTACAGCTAGGATTGGCAGGGGGCGGGCGTTGTGTAAGGAGGGATGGAGGGCGGGAACCAGAGAGTTGCAAGACAGGAAGGCCTAAGAACACAGCCCCCTCTCCCAGCCAGGCCTGCTTCATGGCTTTACTTTTCCTCACGCTTAGGAGAAACTGGGTACACATGTGCTTACTGCTAGAACAGAGGTAGCCTCCAGGTATCCCTGCAAAGGCAGAAGTGAGGGGAGAAAGGGTTGCCCTGGGTCAGGCTGATGAATGTCTCCCATCCTGCCGGAACAGGTTTGGTGACACTGTTGTCTCCTCCAGCTGCCACTACCAAGACCCCAGACTGGATGACTCAGAGCAGCCCGAATCTGTTCTCATAGTCCTAGAGGCAGAAGATGGAAATGGTGTCACCGGTGCTGTCCACATGGGCTAAGGGAGCAACCTTCCCACATCCTCCAGCTTCGGGCAGCCCTGGGTGCTCTTTAGCTTGTGGCTCCCTTGCTCCAGCCCCTGCCTCCAGCATCACAGGCTTCTCCCCTGTGCACATCAGGTCCTCAGCTCCTCTTCTATGAGGACATTTGTCTTTGAATTTCAAGATCACCTGAACTCCAGGGTGATCTCATTTTGAGATTTTTAACATCTGCAAAGATCCTACTTCCTGTCCTTTCAAAAAAATGCCATTCATGCTTACTGGGAGAGGGTATTGGGAATGTATCCTTTTGGGGATGCCACTAAACCTACTGCAATGGCCTTGCCATGTGGAGAAGGGAGCCAGTGAAGGACACCCATGGGACACTGTGTCCTCCTTTCACCCTTCTTTCCACGCTGATTACATCAAGGAGAAAGTCTCTGCCAGGTTCTTGTGTCTCTATCACTCTTTTCAAGAAACACAGAAGCATCCGTCATGGTCAGAAAAGACAGCAGCAACTGTGCTCTGTATTTATGACACGCTGGACTCGTGTGACCTTGTATTTATGAAAACTGGTCTTTGCCTTTCACCAGTGATCATGACATAGAACTTCCTTTGGTATTACATTAAAATTTGAACACTGAATAAGCAGTTAAGCTGGAAAAATTAAAGCAGATAAACAACACAAATGGTTCCTAGACATGGAAAATGCTGCGGGCTCGCCTCGTGGATGAAGGAAGGTTGGAAAGTGCTGTGTGTTGGCTTGTGGTGGTCAGAGCAACCCAGGGCCAGGAGGGGCATCGGGAAGACAGTGGGTATGACAGGTGCGGTCTGCTGGCACCTGCTGTCTCTCATTGACGTTCAGCTGCTGCTTCTAACATTTGCGTACCTGGGGTTTCCCATGAGACCTTGTGTGAGAGGTGGGAAATGAAACCCCACTAAAGCTCCATAGCAAAAAGACTGCTTTAAAAAACTGACCTTCTCCTCCTCTTTACTTCTGTTTTGCAGATGGAGAAAGGAAGCCTCAGGAAGGAAGAAAGAGTTGTCCGATGTTCCGCAGGCATCTGGATTCTCATGTGCTACACTGCTGCTGTGTACGGGGCAGCTGCGGTCTATGGATTCTTTACGACACGAATTACCATGTCAAGTCCTCAGAGCTGCACTGTGAAATCGCTGGAATTTTACATGGAGTAAACTGAGGCTCCAAGAGTTTAGGAGCTGAACGTAAAGCACCGAGCTGATAAGGAGTGGTGCTAGGATTCCATCTCTGATGGATTCGCCATCTGGTGGTTTTGAGGTATTAGCGTTGGCTTCTCCAATGTCTTTTGCTCGTGTCTGCAGGCTCAGTCATCCAACACACACACACACACACACACACACACACACACACACACACACACACACACATGAACTTAATGGAGAGTTTGCTTGTTTCTGTAGGTTCTCTATTCAGAATGTCTTCCAAGTGTCACTTCTCTATTGCTCTACTTGTGGGTGACGATAGCTACCTGGCTTTCTCCAAAGAGAGTGGGTGTGAAAGAAGAACCTCATTTCTTGGGAAGAAAAGATGCTCTGTGCAGGAGAGATGGCAAGCCAAAGGGTGTAGATGATGCTTTCTGTTTTGCAAGTTCCTAGAAACGAGAGGACAGTTGAATGAAATCAATTCTCTGGCTGTTTTTCAAGCTACCAGAGGCCTTGGGGGATAGCTCAGTATAATAAGTGCTTGCCTGGCAAATGCAGGGTCCTGAGTTCAATTCCTGGTACTGCAAATAAATAAATAAAGTGGAAACTTGTAGCCCCATTGTTTAGGGGACTCAATAGAATAAGTGCTTGCCTGGCAAGTGCAAGGGCCTGAGTTTCAAGCTACCAGATGCTAGTCCTTGACACCACGATCGCAAGAGTGACTTGCCTCTAATCTGTAGCCGTCAACGGTCTGCATTGTAGCCCTGCAGCATTCTACATTTCTGGACTTTGTGCTTGGAGAAATTGATCTGCACCACAAGTTTTTGGTCTCCATAGCTAAATGGCTGCATCCAATAAGTTTTCAGACAATTTCTTGGAGTTTACAGCCTCTTGGAAACCATTCTCTGGGCTCTGATGTAAGAGTCCTTGTCACTGACCAGGAAGAAGACATCCTTGGACATTCTCGTGAGTGACTTCTTTAATGGATAGATGGGGAAAGTGAGGTGCAAGGATCTTGGAACGACTCCTCCAAGCCGAGGGATAGCTAGAGCTAGAGCCCGGGTGTGGACGCTCCGTCTTCTCACACACGGCCCACTGCCCTTTGCACTAGTGTCCCTCTGCCTCTGAAAGCTTGAGGTGCTTCACATTAGACACAGGCAGTCCTGGGAGAACAGCCATCAGGACCCCAAGGGCATCAACCGAGAATCCCACACCCAACTCCACCTCTTTCAGGCTTGATTCAGTGATGTAATTGCTCCATGCCTGCCTCTCAATCAGTAGAAGCATGCTTGTAGAATCCCTGTGGGGACTGAAGCATAATCCACTTTTTAAAAAAAATGCATTTAGTACAGATTTCACAGGGTCTCACTACATAGATCAGACTCATAGTGAATCTCCTGTTTTCAGCCTCCCAAGCACTGGGATTAGAGGCATACACCACCACGCCCAGTTTCATTTTCTGTCTCAGCGCCCTCCTGGGGGGTGGGGCCGGCATGGCATGCTGGGGATCGAATCCCAGTCCTTGCACCTACCTAAGCAGGTGCTTTAGTCTGCTGAGCTAAATGGCCGGCCCTCCACTTATGGTTTTGACACTGGGCACACGGGATACATTCCTGTAGTGGCTGCTATTATTACAGTCGTTTCTAGCATTATTGTCAGACACAGCCAGTACAGCCATTCTTTTTGGTATGTTACAGATACCATAAGTATTTGTGCCGCTCCACCCCCAGCTCAGCCACAGACAGATTGGGGAGCTGGCCATAAGAAGCCCTTGGAGACAGAGCATCTCAATCTTGAGGAATCAAGGAGTTTTTCTCTGAGAATGCGATAGTCAGAAGCATACGTGGATGGCCGGAACCTTCAAACTGGAGAACAAGCCTCTGCCGAATGGGCGCCACCTCTTCCTGCTGCTTCTGGCTTCTGCCCACCGGTGTTGAGTCCCAAGAATGGCCCAGGCTCCCTGGACAGTGAAGGGGTTAATGGCAAGCTCACAGCTGGCTGTAGCAAGCTTCCTCTGCTCTGATTTTCATTTGCAAAACAAACAAACAAGAGACTCTCTAATAACTCCCAGGCCTCCTTCTTTGTGGCTGAGATGTGGGTTTTGCAAGAAAGCAAGGCTTCCAAAGATTCCTAATTGCTATGCTGTTGTGGAGGGAAGACTAAAGGCTGTTCTATGGCAGGCAAAAGGCTGACAGGCCTGCTCATTCCCTGACCCACCAAATGACCAGTGGCGAAGACCTACTTCCTGCCTTGCCTCCTCCTGCCTGCCCAGGACAATGGGCATAGCCACCAGGGTAGCCGCAGACAGGAGGACGTTCCCAGAGAATTCCCAGAGTGGCTCCAGGTAAGCTGCTGGAACAGGCGGGCGGGAAGCAGATGCATGTCAGTAGAAGAGGGGTGCTGGGTGGTGGGCACTCTGAGGCGAGGAAGCCCAGCTCCCTGAGTAGAATTCCTAGTTCCTGTCCTCTACCTCAGTCACCAAATGGACACTGCGAGACTTCCGGCTCCTCCCCAAGGTCCCAGTGACTATGACAGGTCAACACTCTGGATCAGTTCAGGACATTAAGGAAGCCACAACAGCACAACTGCAGACACTCACAAAAGAGGACTACCAGATTGGCTTTAGAAAGTAGCAAGAACAGTAGGATTAGTATGTACAAAGCAATGGGAAATATGGTCATGGAGGATTAGTAGCAATGTGTGTTTTACTGCAATATATTAAAGAAAATTTTAAACATTCACCATGTTTACTGATCACACTGAGAATATGAGACCAAGCACTCAGCCCCGGGAGGAGGAAAGGAAAGGTGATGCTCCATGCTTGCGTCTCTTCTCTTCCATCACTGCCTTGAGAGGAGAGGTTCCGGTGCAGGAGCAAAGACAGTCATCTCTGTGTTTTGTCTGTTAGTTCCCATTGCAGCTCATACAAACTGCTGTGTTTTAATAGAGAAGTAAGCTTGAGAGAAAAGCAGTGACCCACAATATGGGTCATAATTAGATGTCACATCTGCAGTGCCAGTCCTGGTTAGCTTATCAGTCACCTGCAGGTCAGATGCTGACCACATTGTGGTGCCAATGCTTGGTAGGTAGAAGTGCGTCGCATAGAGATTGCCACCAAGCGGCTCCTGAGCAAGGCCCTCCGCTGAGAATGCTGAGGCTGGGGTTTTCGTTACCTGCTGCTGCTTAATAAGCCACCGTGAACCCAGTGCTCCAAGTCAGTAAGCATTTGAGGGTGCTCCTGGCTGCTGTTGGTCAGGTCCATGGGTCAGGACAATAAGATCGTTTGTCCCTGCTCTATGATGCCCCTTTCACCTGGGAAGAGTCTTCAGGCAGGGGATCTCTCACTGAGGAAGAGGAGCTTCTCTTGTGTCTCCTCTGAGCTCAGCCAGGCTCTGGGGAACTGACCTGGCTTGTTTGCAAGGTACCGTGACACGTGGTGGCCCTGGTCCTTGCTGTTACTCATGGCTGGGCAATCATCTGTAGTCTGACTCCAGGTCCACTCTGGGTCTCTTTACTCTTAGTGCTTCTCGCATCCTTAGATGCTCCCACAACCCCTGGGGGACTCAAGGCACCTTCTGTGGGAGCACCAGGACACCTCTGTTCCAGAGAACTGGGACCACTGCTTGGCTGCAGTTGGATCCTCCAAACCTATCTGGACATGCCCACCTCCTCTGGCCCTTTACAGGGTGAAAACTATGGCCAGGGGTAGAACTCAAACTCTCCTGTCCCCTGACAGCACAGGGCTGGTAAACATCTTCCTTCGCTTAGATCACATCCTCCTCTGCCCTTATTCTGTGGAGCTCTCCATTCCAGGTGGCAGCCACCTGGCCAGACCCAGGGACAATCACACTGGCCACCATTTGACTTAATGACAAAGGGACATGGGGGTGGGGCTGCACCCACCCAGTGTATGACTACACACACACACACACATACACACACACACGCACACACTTCCCTTGTGACCCTGGACTCCTTGGGATTAGGAAGCTCTGTCTGACCCATTTCTATAACCTCAGGACCCTGAGCAGGGCTTGAGGCAAAGAAAATGCTTAAGAAGAGTTTCTAGTAAGTCATCTTGATTTCCCAGCTGCCACCCATTGGTGGAAGCCCCCTTGGAGGTCTTGGGGCCTGGCATGGGATTCTGTACACTGCCAGCTAGTTCTACTTCTCCCCAGGGAAAAATGATGGTGGTGTCACATGAGGAGGGGTACTAGAATTATGATCAGCACCATGCACTCACTGTAGATAATCCATCCTATGAGTTTCATCCTTTCTCTCTTAAATATGCACCAACTGTGTTCAGAGTGGCTAAACCTCTTGCTGAAAATAAGTTGTCTATGGGCAAAATGACAAAGATTCAGGCTCACAAACGTGGGACAGCTTTTTCTCCTGCCCATGCTGAAAGTACAAAGTTGGCCTGGGAATCCTTCTCAGCCTATAGGAAGGTCCCTTGGCCCAAGATGGCCCTGGTACTCACATCTCCAGGAGGACGGGCAGGGGAACTGCAGGTTGTGCATTGCAAGTGCCCGGTGCCAAACCTCCCTGCTATGGGCTGTGCCAGATGGAGCCTAGAATTCATCACAGCCCTTGGCAGGCGGCCTGGCCTGTACATAACCCCAGAAGGCGACGTTTTTGATCAGGAAACTTGCAGCTGTTTTTCAAAGTCATCGTCGGAATGTTTAATTTAATTTTATTTTTAGGAAGCCTGTGTGCCCTTCATTTTCCGGCCCAGGCTTCCCTTTTCCTTGGTGTTCTGCACCACGTAGGCGCATGGCACGTGACTCAGGAGGTATTGGGAGGTTAGCACACCTCATTTGGCCAAGGAAAAAACAGCATTTGAGGGGGGAAAAATCCCCAGTAAGTAGAGTGAAACTCCCAAGAAAAGTTAAGCACATAAACAGCTGTGGCCTTGCCGCAGAAGCTCAGGGCTGCAGTGGGAAGGGAAGGCGTATGAAGGAGCTGAGTCTTCGGAAAACAAAACCATGCACAGCTTTACTCCCTGAGGTGAGGCGCTGGAGGAAGAGGCGGACACCTCGGGATGGAGTCTGGCCGGCCAGCCCCGCTCTGCCATGGCCCTGGGTGAGATCCGGTGGTCTCTTAGAGCATTCAGCTTTTTCCTTTTCCAAGTGATTCATACTGCAGAGCCTCCTTATGCTGGGGCCAAGTTCTTGAAAGCAAAGCCACACTGAATTCTCCAAAGTCAAGTCATATTGTAGGCTTTGGCTGCAAAGAGCTTGGAATCCAGCCACTCCGGGACTGGAGAGAACAGGGATTCCATTTTTGAGGTTTGAAGAATCCTAGAATTCAGAGGCTGGGTTCAGCCTGGGAGAGAAACCAACTGGAATCCAATTGAATCCGTCCCTCCGTCCCCTCCTAATCTCAAGCTCCTTGGCACAAGCTACAGAACTGCACACATAGCTCATGGCACGGTTTCATTTGAATGAACCACGCAGCAAATCAGTAAGGTGCTGGCTTTCTGCTTACTTGGGGCAAACTTCGAGAGCCTGTGAATGTCCCCAAGGAGAAGACACTCCTTCACTTTTCTTCTTTCCCTGAGACCAGCATGGAGTTTCTCCTGGTGCCACTCTCTTGTCTACACAACTGGCTAAGACAGAGAAATGAGAAAGAGAAAAGAAGCCACATGTAAAGCTCAGGGCTTGGTTACTTTCTTTTGCACACTATACCCTCAGATGTTGTGGTTAACTTATGTTTAGCAGAGTGTCTGTGTGAAGGAGCCAGGCTGGTCAGTGCTTTGAGCAACACTGAGATTAGAAACACAATGATCAAAGGCACCAGAAGCAACCACTAGCTTGACCAAAAAAAAAAAAAAAAAAAAAAAAAAATCATCCCACAATAGCTAGGCAAAGATACCTCCTTGGACTGCATGGAGATGGGGTTGGCCTCGCAAGCTGCTGTCCTGTCAGAGAACACAACCAAAGTGAGCTGGGCTCCGTTAATACTTCTGACCACTGGAACAGCTGAAGGTGGAGCTTTCCAGCTGTTGTCTTAGAGCCTCCTCACACTAGAGCCAAGTGCTGGAGCCAGGAGGCAGGAAGAGAAAAAGGTGCACATGTGTATGGAAGAGGGGGTCAGAAGCCAGTGGTAGGAGACACAGTCAGGACTGTTGACTTTAATGATCTGGCCAGTAGTATTATTTTTATAGTTAACTGACTATAAGGTGGTCCAATTAGTTTTATGATGTTTATTTCTTATTTCTTGGAAAGTGGGGAATCTACTTTAACTCTCTGTGTATTTCCTTTTTTTTTTTTTTCTCTGTGTATTTCCATGGAGGTCTTGGTTGAATGGTTATGGGTTGAATTGTGCCCCATGCCCCCCCAAATAAGATCTGTTGAAGTCCTAACCCTGGGTATGCTGGAATGTTGTTTTGCTTGGAAACAGGGCTACTGCAGATGCAATTAGTGAAGATGAGATCATACTACAGCTGGCTGGGTCCTGCTGGAAGATGGGCATCCCAGAGAAGGTGCTCAGGGACACCAGGGGCAGAGTAGGAACCACATGCTGCAAGCTCAGCAGCCCAAAGCTTGATGGCCATCACTGAGCTAAGAGAGAGGTGGAGAGTGGATTTTATGTGCAGGGATGTGGTGGGTTGACAATAACTGGTGGGCAACTTGGGACACCCAGCAAACTGCATCAGTGTGTTGCAGGATGTGGAAGGCCCACCTGAGGCTTGCTGCCAACAACAACAACAAAAAAAGGAGAACAGGGGAGAAAGAGGTGATGTTGTTGATTCTCCTGGGAAAGCTTGGCTTCCTGGCTGTCCTGATAGGCACTCGGCTGTGTTCATCATTGGAGGAGCTCAGAACCTTGCTGTCATTGAGCACGGCTGTGATTCTTTTTGGGAGAGCTCTGGTCCTTCTCTTGAGGTCACTTTCTGACTCCAAGGGCCGATAACTCAGCTTGCTGGCACATGCTTCTAGCTTCCACCACTGACCTTTGGGCCTTCCCAGTGTAGACCCTTGATACAGACGTGCATGAGACCTTGCTGTGGCCTCTTGGCCTCCAAGTGGACTTGTAGAAGACATTGCTGTGAGTTCTAGGTCTCCAGCGGGACTTATGCAGAATATTGCTGGGGGGATCCAGACCCTCAGCTGAATTCTGTGGGTCTCTAGTGTGTGAACAGATTTCCTGTACTTTTTTTGTATTTGACTCTTTGGATGACTATTATAAAATAATCTTAAAAATTGAGTGTTCTGTGTTATATCTTTTCCCTTGCAAACTCTGACTACAGCAAGGTTCCAGAGGGGGGTGTTTCTGCTGATGTTCTGATTTTCAACCTTGTCTCCCCACTACTGTAAGGTGATCTATTCCTGTAAGGTGTGTGTATGGAAGAGGGGGTCAGAAGCCAGTGGTGGGAGACACAGTCAGGACTGTTGACTTTAATGATCTGGCCAGTAGTATTATTTTTCTAGTTAACTGACTATAAGGTGGTCCAATCAATTTTATGATGTTTATTTCTTATTTCTTGGAAAGTGGGGAATCTACTTCAACTCTCTGTGTATTTCCTTTTTTTTTTTTTTTTTCTCTGTGTATTTCCATGGAGGAAATACACAGAGTGTGTGTGTGTGTGTGTGTGTGTGTGTGTGTGTGTTTTAGTAAGGGTCTACAGTGTCTCACTATGTAGATCAGACTCATAATGATTCTCCTGTTTTCAGCCTCCCAAGAGCTGGGATTACAGGCCAGTGTTACCACACGCAGTCTCAGTCTCCATCTGAGCACATCCCAGAAGTGGGGCCAGCACAGTATGTGGGGGATTGAACCTTGGCAGCTGTGTCTTCCCAAGCAGGTAATTTAATCTGCTGAGCTGTCTGGCCAGGGCCCCTATCCCTGCAGTTTTAAGCTATGTCACTTTTGATTCTTTGCCCCTGCAGTCCTAGAAGTTAATGTCCTATCTCAAAAGTGGCCAGGAAGAAAGTCAAGGGATACAACACTCAGCTCCACAAGATCATGACATATTAGCATTTTCTCTTTGGCCTCATTTCTCTCCTGGGACCCAGCACCATATTCGATCCTTAGAGTAGCCGCAGATGGCATGTGCCGCACACAGTAGTACCTCTGCTCACGAACTTGATTTGTTCCCTAATTTTGGAAAAGAGGGTCACGTTTGTATCTGGGCAGGAAAGATAACCCTGGCCGTGCCTGTCACCTGATCCAAGTTTGCAAACGAGAACAACACTTTGCCAAATGCTTTAGTTTTCAAACCAAATTGTTTGTAAAAAGCAGAGGCATTCATGAGCCACGCCTCCACTGTATTTATTGAACACATTTAGACAATAGTCCATAGTATCAACTTAGAAAATAAAAGGGGGATTTCCTCTCCTTATTAATTAATGAAATGGGAAAGTCCTACAGCTGGGAGACATCTTTCACTCCAAACAAGGCAGTGTGTTCTGAAGATCTTTGAGGGTGGGGCTGGAAGACTTTCAATAAAATGCCCATGAAAGCAGGCTTTTGGGGCTACTACTGTAGGATATCCAACCATTTCATCTTACAGATGGAGGGCGTTGGAGTTAAAGACATGAAGCCCCGTTCAGGATCGCCCAATGGCATATTCTAAATTCCGACTCTCTTATTTTGCAGATGGTGGTCACATACTGCAGACCACGTGGCTGGGTGGAGGACACTTTATGAGAGCAGCCATTGATTTTGTGACTGCCCCCCCCCCCCGAAATCACACTTCCACCAGGGTTTCCAGTCAGGAAGGTCTGTCAGGGGCTGCACATTTGTACCCTCTCAGCAATGCTACCTGGCAGCTCGAACCTCCAGGACAACAGCATTTGGAGGTGAATCTTCAGAGAGTTATTTGGTTTAGATAAGCTCGTAGGGGTGGGAGTCTCAGGAAGGTGTCAATGTCCCTCTAAGGAGAAGCAGAGAGCAGAGCCCTCTTTCCACCGTGGGGTGCTCGCCCTCTCTAAGTGGTGGCCACCCACAAGCCACAAAGAAATTGTGCACCGGAACCTGGCCACAGGGGCACCTGAGGCTCACAGTCCACCCTCCAGAAGGATGAAACAGAAATGTCTGCTGCTAAAATCACCCTGAAAGTGGTGCCGCATGATGGCGCCCGAGCAGATTGACGGTCTTTTCCAAGATCCCCTCCAGTATGGAGCTTATATGACTATTGATCTTGCCTGTATGCGGCTAAAAGATGTAATCTATCCTTGGATGGAAAGCTCTATCCAAAGGGCCAAATGATTATTTTGGTCAGTGATGTATTGTACTTCCCTTGTCCATTTCTCATCTTGGCCCTGTCAGCAAATTCAGCGCTGATGAGTTAATGTATGGGAAAGTGCTTTGTAAACTACCAGGCCTTGTCCAAATAAAAGGACTTATTTTTATGCTGTTTGGGTTGGAGGCATCGTGGCCAGCCTGCGGGGGAGTGTGCCTGTAGAACGCAGTGGCCACGAGGTCAGGGTAGGCGTGGCGTGCGTGAATACACATCCTCCCGGGTCCAGTTCCACCTAAGTGAAAACTTGAGAATATCTGAGCAATGTATTTAAAGAGGTGAGCCTTAGAGAACAGGTCCACATCCGTGCTGGCCTGGAACATTTAGCCTCCATGTGGGCCTCAGTGGATACCTTGCCCTCTCTGGGCCTTGACCTTTATCTTTCAGAGAATGGGAGTGGATCCCAGGCCCCCACAGACACCAAAATGTGTAGTGGTCAGGGACCTTCGAGAGAGTGGTGCTGCATTTACATAGTGCGGTATTCATATAGTGCTCATTTATCAGAGCCTGTGCACATCTTCCTGTACCCTTAAAATCCTTCTAGAAGATTCCTCTTCTCTAACATAATGGAAGTATGACTGAAGTAGTTGCACAGCATTGCTTAGGGATTAGGGACAGAAAGAGGCCATATCTGTTCAGTACAGACACACCTTTGCTCTCTCGGTTTTGATCCAAGGTTAGTTGCGTCTGTGGATGTGCAGCACGTGGCTACAGGGCATCGCCTGTGCAGAGTTCATTCTGGCTCCGGGAGTAGGTAGAAAGCTGCAGCGAGCCCCAGCGTGTTAAGCACAGGACTATTTTGCTAGTCCTATGCAGGCCTGCACGGCTCATGTGCATTTCCTGTCTGGGTCGTGTGCGGATGTCACGTGCCAGTGTTGTCCTTCCTTCTGTAATTTGCCAAGTGCTTTGTTCGAAAGCCACCACAAACCAGGAACAGGAGGCGACATCTTGGGAGCCCAGCATGAAGCATTTGGACTCTGAAAGACACCTGAAGGATTCCAAGCGCTGCTTCTCCTCTCCGGCCTCTCTTAACCACTCGCAGGCAACAGACACTCGGGGCTTTAAAAACATTATTCACAACTATCTGGATTGCATGTTCCATCCAACAACCCGAAGGAACGGCATCACCTTGACAAGGATTAAACCTTGCTCTGTGAGAAAATTAAGAATAAGAAGATGAAGAAACAGTTGCCTTCCAGGCCACTTAGACCTCTCTGTCTCGGGCTCCATCCTTGGCACGATACTGGGGAGTTTGCTGGAGAAGGGAAACATTTGAGTCCATTATTTTAAAAGCTGCAGAAAATAGACTCTGGGAAAAAAAAAAAACCAACTGTGCATTGGCCACAGGAACTTAATGGACCATTTTGATCTCTGCCTCCTGCCTGGCTGAGGGTGGCAGAAGCCATACTCTCAGCTTGCAAAAAAATGTCCTAATGAAGTGTTCGTGTGATGGAGAGTTAATGGGACTGGGAGCCCGAGGTATAACAAAAGGGCCTTAAAAGAGGGGTGGAGTATAATTTATTAACAGCAATATATAGAGCAGGGAGCCTGCAACATTTATGAGAAAAGAAAATGGGACCTTTCACAAGATCCAAGGCCTCTGCTTGCCGCAGGATGGAAAGATCCAGGCGCCTTGCTTTTCTCTGTTAATGCCTCTGGCCTTCCTCACCAACGAAGAGTACTGAGTGTCTGTACATCCAGAGACCCTGCAGTGCCCTCTTTCTCCCTCAGCTGGAGAAGCTTCTGCCTAAGAATGTGCAGCATGGTAACACCTTGACAAGGGCTCACACATCTGTGTGCGTCTTTCTCAGAGGCTAGGATATTAGTGCTCTTGAGAGGAGCATGCTGGGATGCGGAAACACAACGTGCTCTGGCCCCAGAACTAGACTAGAATGGAATGGTGTGTGGGTCTTATTTTTGGACTCCTTCTAAGCCAAGGAGGGGTCTTGCTAATTTTCATTAGTTAATCGTAATGTATTTAGCAATTAATTTAATCTGGTTGTGTTTCCCCCATTTTCACCTGCATGAAGACAGCCTTCAGTTACAGCCTTTGGCTTGTGGGTAACCCAAGTTTATCTGGGAGATAATCGTAGAAAGCCATGAGGAAACACTGGGAAGATTAGGCAATGATGAGAGGAAATCCAAGACATAAATTAGCTATCAAGCCCATTGTCAGTGTGGGCCACGGGTGCTTAGCTCCCTGAGAGCTCTGGGTGACAGTGTGGTCGACTCACCCGAGGGCCAGGAGAAGCTCTGTCTTTACTGCTCTAGGTACTGGTAAGAGTTTTTGCTGGAATTGTAACTACTTGGTACACCTAGCTTTTCCTGAATGATACCAAGATTAGTTTTGTGGCCAGGTACTGCAGAAGGATCCTCAGGTGGAGTCACAGGTTCATCTCTCAAGAATGATCAGGTCAAAAATGTGACTGCTAAGGAGAGATCCACAAAACAAGCCACAGTGGCTGCTGCAAGATAGCAACTATACATTGGCTTAGTGGCTGGAAAAGTTTAAGTTTGTGTTAGCTTCTGGTGCAGCTGGGTCTAGGGGCTGAAGGAGCAGTCTCAGGGCTTGAGCTCCGGTTCTTTTTTCATTGAAGGGACTCTGTTCTCTCTGTGATACTGCACAGACTGCTGGTAACTCCCAGCTTATAATGAATTGGGCAATCCTAGTGCAAAGGACTCCCCAGACAGTTTCAACAGGACTCCCGGAATTTACCCTATTTGGCTGACCTTTGTTTGTTAATTGCATTTGGCAATTAATTTAATCTGTTTCAGTTTCCCCTGTTTTCACCTGCATGAGGACAGCCTTCAGCTACAGCCTTTGGTTTGCAGGTAATCCAAATCTGGCTTCTTGTCAAATAGTGCTCCTTGCTGTAATCAAGGCCTTATTTCTGGTCTGGTTCAGACTGTCTTATGGTGTATGCCCTTCCTAGAAAACACCTCTTTTCCTTACCTGACATTGTCTTTTGCACAGATTCCCTTCCAATCACCCTCTACGTGCTAATTCAAATGTGACTCTTAGCTGAAACTACTGTCAGAGATGTTCTGAACACAGGGGTCTGAAGATCCCATTTAAATTGCATTAGCGTATGTGTACTTACACCTTTTGTATATACTGACCTACACACTTCTCTGCACATGCATGCTCATCTCACTTGAGCACTCAGGAGGTGGCTCTGTTTCCAGTCTCAGTAGTATTCCAGATCTGACCCACTTTACCTTCCTTCAGTCTCCTCCGTTGGTCTGACTTGGGTCACATGACCTCCCACCAGCCAATCATTGGGGGTGGGCCAGTGGCCCATGCACTATCATCAAAGTCCTCAAAGACTCCTGTGTTCAGGCTGATTGGCCTTCAGCCGTTTGTTATCTGTTGGCTTCCAGGGAGATTAGTTTCATCAGAAGCACTAGAGTCATAAATAGAGGAGGATTGTGGCTAGAAACTGGAAGAGCAACTTCTTCTCTACTTCTGCACCGAAGCATTAATTATATTTTCGTGTATATTTTTCCTACGCATGATTTTTATCAAATCAGCACCTAGGGCTCACGGCATTGCCCACATTGACTCTGGCCAGCTGTTCCCTGCCATAACACCTCTACTGTTAAATCATGGCTTCTCCCTTGCTCCTCACCCCTGATTTTCACATTTGCTTGGGATCTTC